>OZ038314.1:39345088-39347805 GCA_964035775.1 Osedax frankpressi | reverse complement strand
ACAATACATATATTTAGATATTGATGAACTTATTTAAGACCTGTTGAATAAGGTGTAAGGTCACGGAATTACAGCTGTCAATCATTCTTTCCGATAATTCCATCGTGTTGTTGATGCAAATCACTAATTTCACTTCGCCGAAGAAAAGAGAAGGCTTTTCACAAACCAAAATGAAGCTTTGCATATAGCTGTAACCTATTGTGTTTGACGATACGCTACATTACGTAATCGTATCCTATATTATTTGCTTTGTCTATGTACTTGCCTGTAGTTAAATACACAGTGATATACTATAATTGACATTACTCGGCATATATAATACATATATTAAATAACCTTACTTGAAAATATGAATATAAGATAAATTATATATAAATATTGTTTATAATTAATATGCGATGTTTTAGTTTGATATTTATATGTGTTTTGTGAATTCGTATACATACTTCCGTCGCTTAGAGGCGCCACTTGTCCAACAGTCATGCGCAGTGGATGCGATGCGAATACACAAGCTGACTTTACGGTGTCCATTAACTTCCCAGGGGCCATGAAGTAAATATTCACGGCGTTACCTATTCACAGATTGCTTTAAAAACTAAATAAGTTTATCTATTCATTCTTAACGTTTAAATTACTGTATTATTAGTGTATTGTATAATATTAATACAGGAATAATACAATAATTAAGTATTATCAATGCATAAATAGAGTTTACTGTATACACTACTCATGTGTACAATATACAGTCAATATGATATATTATATATAATATTAGATAAATATAAGAAAATAATACACTATAAATACTATAAAAATAACAATAGTATAAAATATAAATATAATATAAAATTATAGTATAAAATACTATAAATAGTATTAAGATAATATTAACGGGAAGAATTCGTATTTAATAAACTTGTTTTATTGTCCGTGACGTACGCGGAGAGTGTGTAGATTTCACTTCCGGTGAGTTTCTGCATGACCAGACCTTCGAGCGGTCGAAACGCGTCCACCGTACCGGGATCGGTGTCGTCGTCCGTTATCTCGAGCGGTATTTCGTCGGGTAAGAATTGCGAACGACCTTGAACCCGTTCCAGCCTGTAGGCCCCGTGACCATCCCCGGCCGACGCACGCCACGCCGACTTCGAGACGCACGGTCGTCTCACCAGAACAACGCACGCCATCGTCACGAACAACGCGATAATGCATACCGTCGTACGCAATTTGTCCTGATGAGCGATTTGTCTGGAGTTCATGACCTACATTATTTTTTTGTAATTGTATACTAAAAAAATATTATAAAATATAATTTATATACCAGAAGATTAGTAATAGATATTAGAGTTATATGTAATAGATTTCTATGAAATTTAAATATATTATTATATTTTATGAATACATTATATTCAATTGTGGCTGTATTTAGAGCGTGTTAAGAAATAATAATTTAAATATTTATATTTTATACACATTTGATTTTCATGCTCAAAATAATATATTTTTCATATTGTATATTACTACTAGTATAATATTAACCTTCATTTAAATACTATTATCTATTTTGAATTATGATTTTTTTTTATTTATCCAATAATATACATTATTATTTATTATATGGAAAATTCCATAATACAATATGTACGGAAGAAAATTTTATATTAGAAAATTAATAAAAAACGTATCATTTTTTAGTAAAAATAAAGGTTATACAAGTAAGAAAATTAGTTAATAATTAGGATAAATATGCATAATAAAACAACTATTACACATAACTCTCTAGTGCAATCGAACTATAATCTACAATAGTTTATAAATTGTCAATACATTATATCTAGTTATATCTCTAATTTAATTTAAGTTTGTTAAACTTTTACTTGTTACAAATAATAATAAATATTGATGTAATTATAATTTAGACATTTATTATATATTGTATATATATATATATATATATATATATATATATATATATATATATATATATATTATTAAATTATGAATAAGTTATACTCTTTTATTGAATTTAGTATTAATGAAGAAAATAAATAAATATAATTAATATGTCGTGATGAATGAAGTCCAAATGAATGACATTTTGTTAAACCTTCATTATAAAGCACGACATTCAGGAATGTATGTTTTAATAATATATTAATATAATGTTATATATAAATATAGATTCAAATATTTTAAAATTAAATTAATAATTAATATATATATTATGATTAAGTGATTTTGGTATATTTAAATAGTCATATTTATCAGAAAAAAAACATTGTACAAAATTAATGAAAGATATTTTAAGAAAGGGATGAAAAATGATGTCGAAAATTTTGTTAGATAATTAAATTTAAAATATAATATAATAATCTTAACAATATACTATTCAAAGATTTAATATATATAATATTATATTATTCACTGTAATCATAAACATTAGATTAAATCTTGTGATATATGTCAAATATTTGAAAATATTCAAATAATATCACCTTTAATACATCCAATAAAAGTTACTGTTCCTTGGGATATGTGTGGAATGGATTTAATTGGTCCTATGGCATTGTTTAAATGATTATTATCTTTACTCGATAAGAATATTTTTTTTGTAGAATTATATATTAATATTTTAATATATTAATATATTAATATATTTAATATTTAAGGTTTTGGAAATTAATATAATATAAATAATATTTGATATTATAAATAATAAT
>OZ038314.1:39270088-39340088 GCA_964035775.1 Osedax frankpressi | reverse complement strand
TTTAAATACATCTTATTAATATCTGAAATCCTCTAAACAATTCTCCTGTTCGTTTTTTTGTAAATAAAGCACATTTTTAAATGTTAAAATTATGTAAAATATATAAATGGCGCCTATAAATATTCAATCACCCGAGAACTCATTCAAATTGTGAATGAGTATATCAGAGTATATAAGTCAAAATATTGTGAATTTTTTTATAATAAGCCTTTAAAGAGTGTACTAAGTCCTATTCAATGATGTACCTTTTGTTATAAATAGATAAGTTTAACACAACAAAAAAATTTAAAAAAAAGTATCTTATTATCTTTGGCTGGAGTAGCCCATTAGCCCATTAGTAAAGGAAATGTATTTAAAATGGATGCATTTTATATCAAAGAAGAAAGTAGAAATCTACCAACATTAGACCTAGAGGATATATTCGAATATGCCATTAGCAATGCAGATATATTAAAAAAAAGAATGCAGGCACTGGAAGATAGCGAGGTTACTATATATAGAAATAAAGTAGGATAAAATTTAAAAATATATAATTTAAATTAATCTTTATTATTTTATTAAATAATATGTCCCGAATATATATAAAAACATAATAATAACATATTATATTATATATATTATGTATGTTGAATATTACATTCAATTTACTATACTTGATATACTAAATTATTTATATAATATTGGTTTATAATAATATATAAACATATATATAAGTAAGTATTGTTTTAAAATTAAGCAAATAATATCATATGACATTCTTACATAACTAAAATAATATAATTAATACAATATTAATTTAAAATTTTATAATTGATAAATAAATATAATATGATTTTCTCTCCCTCTCCCTCTCCCTCTCCCTCTCCCTCTCCCTCTCCCTTATAATATGATTTTCTCTCCCTCTCCCTCTCCCTCTCCCTCTCCCTCTCCCTCTCCCTCTCCCTCTCCCTCTCCCTCTCCCTCTCCCTCTCCCTCTCCCTCTCCCTCTCCCTCTCCCTCTCCCTCTCCCTCTCCCTCTCCCTCTCCCTCTCCCTCTCCCTCTCCCTCTCCCTCTCCCTCTCCCTCTCCCTCTCCCTCTCCATCTCTCCCTCTCCATATCCCTCTCCCTCTCCCTCTCCCTCACACTTTCCCTCTCCCTCACACTTTCCCTCTCCCTTTCCATCTACATCATCCTTCCCCTACCTCTCCCCCTCCCTTCCCCTCCCTCTCCATCTCCATCTCCATCTCCCTATATCCCTCTCTCCCTCTCTTCTCTCTCTCCCTATATCCCTCTCTCCCATCACGAGATTTTCTCATTTTGTATATTGTATTAAATTTAAAGATCCTCAAATCCTCATTATACGGAGAAGATGCGATAGGAAAAGTTCGTGTTCATTTTGAACAAAATAAGTGTGCTTCTATTGTTATGGAACATCGGGTCAATGATAAAGTATATGAAGTTAGTTATAATATAGTAATAATAATCAGTATAAAATATGTAGTCATCTTATAAAATTTGAAATATCATATAGAGTCGTATCTTATTGTTCTCCGTTATGTATTGCATTATCCATTGCAGATCCCGAGTTCGAAGAGAATTTCAAAATTACTTTTCTTACCGTTCAATATAATAAACAGTCAGTCAAAATGGAAATGTTGAGATGTACTATATTTTAGTATAAATATGTATATAATAAATTAAAATAAGCAAAATGTATTTATATTTTTATTAAATTAGTTTGAATATTTGATAATGATGCAATTATTAGAAAATCATCAATATTAGTAAAGGCTAAACTAGGAATAACTGAATGTGGTTTTAAAATAGAAAAAGTTCTTATTCTACCAATGGATCTTTCTACATGTATCCTTAAACTAGCTATTCGTTTTGTTTTTATTATATTTTCATTGCTCATTATTATACCAAGTAATTTATTTGATGGCCATAACAGTTTTACTTTAACTTTCTACTAAAGATTTGAAACCTCTATCTGCCATTACTGAGGTATAGGTAATAAAAGTAGACAATATTCCAGATTCCAATACAATTTTCATATCACTGTAAATACCAGGATATGCCTTTGAAATATACTGAATATGGCCATTAGGTACCTAACACGTGTTACCGAGATTAAAATCTTACATGTATTACATGATTTATAATTCGAAAATGTTAATGCTTGCAATGATGATTGGGAAGGTTTTGATATTTTAATTTCAAAGCAATCTATTATGGCGGATATATCTTTAAAATTAGTAATAAATGCAAGCGGCAAATTGTCAACAATTTCTAATTTAGTAGATTTATATAATCTACTAAATTATAAAATAATAGTGGTGCAAATTGTTCTTAAATGTAAAATGTGTAAAACTTAATTTAATTGGATTTACTGGGTTGAGTGATTGAACATTGAACAGAAATATATTTTTGAGTTATTCCTAGTCGTATATTCATTAAAATTATATACACTATATCTATGTATATTTAACAATTCCCCTCTCCGTAACAAATGGTAGATTAATTTGAATTTTGTTTATCATTTCAAGTTTTGAATGTGGAATCCCTAAATAAATCATTGGATTCTTAATTATAAGTTTTCTTAAAACTCTACGTATTTCTTCACTATCAGAAGAGTCTATAGTTATGTCTGAATCTATATCTAAGTGTGATTCATGTTCTGTATATGTATTAGCTTCATCAGATGATTCTGATTTCGTTTCTGATTCAGTTTCATAATCTTGATCTTTATTATCTTCAAATAATATCATTTATAAAATTAAATAATTATTAACATTAATTTTATATAATTATTATTGATAACAAATTAAATTAAAATTACATAAATAACGGCAATACCTGGCATCAATATTTATAATTAAAGATTCTGTTTCCATAGTTTGCACACACTAGTAAAATAAAAATGGATATATTAAAAAAATAGGTTGTTATTATTTATAATATAAATTATTAATATTACAGTAACTCATTGAAATGTTATATCTTTATAGTAAATAAACTATATTAACCTCTAAAATGCAGTTAAAGTCACTAAATATATTATTCTGAGTCATATCTTCATTATTAAAAATTGTTTTTAAAGTCATAGTAGATAAAATCTGGTATAAATTTTGTAAATATGTTATTATTTATAATACAACTTATTAATATTAAATATTAATATTAACTAAAATAATATTAATATTACAGAAACTTATTAATTTAATTTTATATTAAATGTATTACATGGGAAGTTGAAAGTTCATTATGTTATTTTACACTTGTAAATTGAACATATTTTATGTCAGCGTTAAAATTAAACTCTTGTTTTCCGCGGGATTTGAATTCCGACCGGTAAAACAATTAGTTTTTAGTGTGTTTTAACCTCATCAATGCAGTCAATATTTATTTTGTCACTAAATATATTATTCTGAGTCATATCCTCACCATTACAAATAGATTCTGATGTCATCCTTGATGAAACTGAATCCTGTTATATATTTTATAGATATGATATTAACTATTTTATACCTATCTAAAGCTTAAATCAATTATTTTCCTATCTATTGAAAATCAAATTTATTTACCTCGTCACTACAGTCTAAGTTTATACCATCAATAAATCTATTATTCTCTTTATCATTAAAATTTGTGCTAGGCTTCATGCAAGATGAAACTAGATCCTGCTATGTATTTGATAAATTACAAAATCTAGTGATAATAAACTGTATTTACTTCTTCCGAAGTGTCAATGTTTTCGACATCAATAAATATATCATCATCATTCGAAATTAGTTCATTTTTCTTTCAAGATGAACTTGAATCCTGAATATGTTTAACAATATGAATTTAGTTTAATGTACCATATTTGTTAATGATATTTATATGTGTACATTTCTTATAATAAAAAAGTTCATAATATGATACATTTTAATATACCTCCTTAATAACATATATATTGCAACCAGAACGGCCTTAGCAAACAAACTTCCATGGAAGAAATTTATTTTTCAAATATTTCTTTCTAGTTTCTTGGTCAGTGCCAAGATTATCCATATATTTATTATAAAATGTCATGTCCTCGGCAGGCTTAAGTTTCATTTAACAGTTTAATAGTATCAAAATAATGTATATTTAATAACACAGATATAAAATATCCTAATATTAATCTCTTGTTAATTTATTGTAATATTATCTTATATGAAAATTATTAATAGTATAATATAAACTACACTTTAATCACTCATGTGTGACAATTTTGTATTTCGATTAATTATATTGTAATTTCTTTATACATGAAATAGGTTATATGTTATTTATATATATATATATATATATATATATATATATATATATATATATCATATTCTAATTAACGGTAATCACGGTATAGTAATCACGATTATTAATATTTAAATATTTAAATTCAAAATTGTAATAAATATTATATTGTAATGTTATCTTGTGAAGTTTATATTACACGATATATATTATTCAATAGTAATAGTACACATAATACTAATACAAAAATGATCTTCACAGCAAGACAATCTTGCTTTTGAAGTCAATTTATTTTCTTCTCTGTGCACTCTTTTATATCATTTAAAACGTATATTTTAATCCAACGGAACATTAAAAAATATATATTAGGGTTATTAATTGTCGTATTTTTACACTTAGGAACAAAACAATACTTATAAGAACATGTAGTGCTCATGATGTTTGGAAAAATGAAGTTAATGATTAACAAATATAATGTACATGTAAAATTCGTATTGTTTATTTATAATAGCGAATAACTATTAACTCATTATAAATAGCGTTAAACGCTATTTTTATATAACTTAGTAATTTTTAAAAAATACTTCCCTGGTGCCTTATTATATACTTTATTTAGTGTATCAATTACTATTTTTGACTTATAGACTCTTTCGCGCACGAATAAACCTTAGATTTCCAAGATAACCTTGGCTTATAAACAATCATAGATTTAGATTCATTGATAGTTTATTATGAAATATATTATATTATAATATTATATATTGTTTATATTAATTATTATATATTGTTTTTGAACTAATACTTATGCATTTAGCTAATGCTATTAATCATGATACACATTTTATATTCAAAATCTAGTGTAAAAAAGAATTTACTATAATAAATACTATAATTATTTTTGATTTTAAAATATCACCTATACAATATCATACACGGTGTATTTCGGATAGCTCTATTGTATCAATTTAAAAAATTAGTTAAATTCTAAAGAACTATATGTCGATTGACTAATTATGTTATGAGTGTTATGAATGTATTGAATATATAAAGTTAGTATAGTATTTGATCTTATATTTTTTTAATTAAAATATAAAATAAGAGTTTAAATATACAGATTATATTTAACAAATGATACTAATTCAGTATATATATATATATATATATATATATTTTGGTAATTTTGGTAATTTTGGTAAATTACTTTATTCTATTTAATTAACTTTAAAATTTCTATGTAATGTCATAGATTATCATGTTATAATAGATTGAATATAATATATTACCATATCAATTTACTACTATATATGGCTATATATTATATTAACTACCTTGGAGCTGATTTATTTGTGATTGAGTTATTACTATTCACGAAACTACTAATGAGTTAGATTGTAAACCATTTGTTTATGGTTTTAAATGAACGAGTTCGTTAAATTTTGGTTGAACTTCCTCAATTAAATATTAATAAAGTAAATGTATATATCTAAAATTAGAAATCGCTATTTTATGAAATGATTCAATTCGTTGTCTGAACGTTCTTATATTATAATTTATTAGCACAATTTTTGAACGCATAGAAAATAATATTTTAAGATATAAAGAACTTTTAGAAAGTCTGGATATAAATATGACATCATATTGATTTAATTCATTTTTAGTCGGATTGTTAATATTTCATTTAGACAATAGTTGAATATGAGAACATATCTATTCATAAATTAACCGTTGTATGTGGCGAAGTAAAAAAGGAGGTTAACTACCGGTACAGGCGCCTACTTTATGAATACATAACAAAGGGCTAGCCTATCGGTATTAAAACCCCTTCATTTATAGTCGACACGAATGATTTATAAGTGGCGCGATAACCGACCAGTGACGAAAGTTAGAAGAGTTTCTTTCGTGGATATCTGGACTCAACGGTGACGTGCAATTTACGACCAGAACCAACCACTATATAATCTAATAAAGCAACGGAAATCCCTACACATCAAAACCATCGGAGATGCATGCCAGCCGTACAACCTTTCACGTATTAGCCGTACTGGCAATCTGCGCTATAGGTTACTATACTGTAGAGGGCATCGACCGTGCTGCTGTATTTAGGCCGAGGTCTATCTCGAGTACGGGATCAAACAAACAAATGGAACAGAGAATTTTGGTCCTGGAAAACAGCCTCATGATACTCGGACACTATGTTAAACACCTCGATTACAGAAGTTAGTATACCCATGCATTGACGAGATCAATAAGATATATATATGTACAGGAGTTATAGCCATGTATATACGATATCAATAATATATATATATATATATATATATATATATATATATATATATATATATAGACACAGTTAGTATAGTCATGCATTGACGATATAACTAAGATATATAGCTATAGGAGTTGGTATAGCCAATTATCGGTAACATCAAGAAATATATGCATATATATGAATAAATTGTCTTTTCCATAATTTACTATTATTTTTATTTTCTTAACATAAACATAAACAACTAAGTATTGCATAATACTACAATAGATCATATATATCTTAAATATTAATGTTAATGAAGTCAATTTAATTTTAAAAAAATTTAAATGTACTATAACATATATTTACAATGCGTTCTTCTATGGAAATACACGTAAAATGACATCCGTCTAAATAATATTTCAATTACAATATTTCATACTAAATGAGTACTAGTCTGAGTATACTTAGCATACTCAAAACCTTTAATCGAAATTAAAACGAGATGTTCTCCATCATACTATTTTAAATCGTATGTATACATTGTACAGTGTACACTGTACAGTTTACACTGTACGTTGTACAGTATATATTGTACATTATATACTATATAATGTATAATATATGAATTATATAATACATAGTACGTTATGAAATAGGGGCTTTAATTCAAAATAAGAAATCTATGATTTTATATATTAAACTGTATAATTTTAATACATACAGCTTTAATATATTTACGCCTGGAAGTACTTAATTATCATATTATTAACTATCACGACTAATAATCATGAATGCGAATTGCAATAAAAAAGTGAATTTTTAATCATACGTAGTACAGCATACTAAAGGATTAAAAGGAGACGTTGGAGCTACGGGTTCCAACGGTAAGACTGGATCCACCGGCAAGCAAGGTTATATAACTACCGTTGCTTCGTTTGTTTGTTATCCTAAATAAGCGTTCGTTTAAATAATTAATCTAATCACTTTTTCAATATCGAAACTACCTATAAATAGTTATAGATATAATGTGGGTGTACTTATATGTACTTATATGTATACCACAAATTGTAAATTAAGTGAAATATAAACTATAGGTTATAAACTATATATATATATATAATTATATATATATAATTATATATATATATATATATATATACAGATAGGTTGATTACGTGATTCAGTACTCCCACCAGATGTGTAAATTAATTATATACTCCATAAAATACATACAATAAATGACCTGATCATGTACTCCATAAATAAATATTAAAATTATCAACATTACGAACTTCATATATTTATTCATTAAAATTGTAGAATTTTCGCAAATCCTTAACCTCTTTCTCATTTGTAAGTTATACGGATTGAATTACGATATACAATCCTAAACAATTGATTTTACCGACCAGATATATATTATTCGTGTTAACTGTTATCTGTTATTCGTGTTTCCATACATATTCTTATACTAAATTCAATTGATACAACAATTATTTTATTTTTTGGAGTTGTGTTTCAGACATCTATAATTTATAATGAATTTGATAACCTCTTAATATTATAATATAAATGTGTTATGTTATAACGTAACTATATGCATACTGTTATTAAAATAGTATTTGTCATTGAAAAGTATATCAATACAAGCGTGACTTATATAAAAATAATTATGTTCAATGAATTATTGAAATGAATATAAATAATAAAGAAAATTAAATGCAAGAAAATAATAACTTTAAAGTATAATAAGAAGAAATAATCAAAGTGGATAATAAACAAATCAGCTGAATAATTGTACACATATTAAATATGATAGAATAAATACACTTTATAATAATATAGTATATCATATTGTTTCTGTAATAATTGTAACTTTTGTTTAGCCCTATACAACCTATATACAATATCGTCGTCGTTCTGAATAACAAATACCATAAATATATATATTTCAATAGGAATGTATTCTATTAAGAAAAGTATTGTTTGAAAGTAAAAATTACTTCTTAATAAAAATAAGATAATAGAATTAATTAAATTAATATATAGACTATCAAACAAATGAAAGTGGTAAAATAAAATAAAATAAATTAATTAAATAATATGTAAGAATATATCGTTTAATTTGTAAAGTTATAGATATTGCCTGATCTATATATATATCGATTATTTTGGTAGGTACTGAAGGTAGAATCGGAAATAGTGGATTTAGCGGCAGAACTGGATCCACAGGAAAAGATGTTAGATAAATGTATAAATAATAGATATATACATATTTATAATTATATTAGAATTCATATACATATATATTCTAATAAAATACATAATACAGATATATATAATTTTTATATATATATATATATATATATATATATATATATATATTAAAACATATTTAAATTACTATTTATAATATAGTGAACTTATAAGAGAACACTAGAATTGAGTGAACAATTACAATGTTAATAAATTTTATTACAAATTAAAATATGTATTGATTCAATGAAAATTATTAATATTATTATTCATATGATCTTCGACAGGGTAGGGATGGCGTTGACGGTAGAACTGGTTCTACTGGATATACGGGTCAAACTGGTTTTAGAGGAAAGATTGGAATATTCGGAGCTACCGGAAGTTCTGGTCACAATGGTAAGAATAGTAAATATATAAGAATAGTAAATTAATTATTATGAACATAATACAAATTATATTTATAAACTTTATATTTGTATTCAATATAATATAATGATCATTATTCATTATTATCACCTGTATAGGATTATAGAATAATTCGAATATTTAATCTTGGATTCAATTATTAATTATTTATATTTACGAATTTATTTTTAATATTTAATAAAAGTTTATACGATATAACTTAATTATAATATATTTGATATTTACCTCTAAATGTAGGAGCAACTGGTAAAATTGGAATTACTGGTAGTACGGGAAGATCTGGAGGTAAGGGAATACGAGGAGATAGGGGAAGCACTGGAGTTACAGGTAAACAAAAATAAAAATGCATAATCAGTATAATCAGTATAATATAACAGATTTTGTATTAACTACAGGTGAAAATTTGTTAAAACTCTATTATTAAATAATATGAGGATACAATAAAATACAAAGATAAATATAAATTATTGTATACTATTGTTTATGTATAATTATTATGTATGTGATTAGAATGCGTAATATTATACTAAATAACATATGCATTTGGAATATATCTGTTGATAATTAAATTTATTAAATAATTATTATCTTTACGGGATAAATTATTGTTTACAATCCTTATTTTAATGAGATATGGCAAAGATAGGTGACCATTTAGTTAGCTAATCTTGATAATTAATATAAAATTGATATTCTGTTATAAGTAACTATTTACAAGTAATTTGTACATTCTTATCTCATATCGCCTGTCATAGATTTTCATGTTGTAATTGATGATGAAGATAACACATAATATTACATCACATTCATTTAGAATTATAACGAATAATGAATCGAATATTCTTGATTTCAATTGTTAATTATATTTATTTACAAGCTTATTTAAAAAATTTAATAAATATTTATATCAATAAAATTAATTATTTTATCATGTATTTTATATTTAACTCTAAATATAGGAGTAACTGGTATACGCGGACAGGCTGGACTTAATGGCTCTACAGGAAGTACAGGAGATAGGGGATTAAAAGGGGAAAATGGGCAAACTGGCTCTACCGGTAAAAGAAATTAAAATTCATTTTATTCAGTGTAATATATAAACTACAAGTGAACATTTGTTAAAACGATTTTATTAAATAACGTTATGTATACTTTAAATATATGTAATACTCAGATATGAGTATATTGTCCGTTTGACATATTTTATATAGTATTAATTGTGTACAATATTTAAATAATTTTTTTAAATCTTAAATTTATTTTAAAATCTTAAAATTCTAGAAATAAATATATTATACTTATATATACATCAATACTAGAATATGTATTATTATACTAAATAACATATACACATTTGGCATATAAGGTATAATAGTTATTAAATTTATAAAGGTGATAGTGTAAGTACTGTACTTATATTTAAAACTAGTTTGTATAAGTTAAAATAAATAAATAAGTGGGTATTATTCTTTATTTTAAATAAACAAATGCAAATTTAAATTGACGAATTTAATTTGAATATCAATTTTAGTTAATATGATTATTTAATTATATGAATATTCATGTATCGAACATAAATGTAGGATAGTATTGTCTATATAAATTGATATTATATATCAAATAGTATGCAAACTTAATATATATATATATATATATATATTATATATATATATTTTCAATATTCATATTTATTGGAGTTTATATAAAACATATACGTTTATAAGAACATATAGACATATAATTACCATACTATGATATAAAGATTATTATAATCTTATTATAAAGATAATCTATATTTTAGTGAAACCTATATATTATCGTCGATTAGTATTACTTTTAATGATGTAACCTTTATATTATGTAATATGATATTAAAGTTATGTAATATAACTCTGCTAATATTTAATATAATAAATATGATACTTATTTCATATTAAAAATTCAATATCACATGAAAATATAATAGTAAATATAATAATATATGTTATCGATAGAAATTACTATTCGATTGGATTTTTTGTTGTTCAAATGTCATTAGATCAAGTCTAGTTTCGAGATTATTTATTCTCCGATCTTTGGTTTTGGAATTTTTATCCATATCGCAAATCTATTGAAAATTTGATTAAATAATTTTGAAATTTAGATATTTGATTAAATAAATATAATCATAGTTATCGACATACTATGGTATATCATAGATATGCATATATTAATAAAATCAGCACTTGTAAAAACAATATAATTAACTAACCACATTATTTAAATCAGATATTTTTCTCCTACTCTTCTCTTCAATACACTTAGACTGTTCTGCTTCATTTGAAATTCTCTTTAAAGCCATTTCCAAAATAATTTTCTCACTAAGTAATGCATCCCTTGCACGAGACCTGTTCATATATATGGACACGTTAATACGCTCAATTAAGCTACACTTGAAATCTAATGTAACAAAGAATACATTACATAGTTTAGAATAGGATATATTATATATACGTATATAAATTATTAAATATATATTGTAAATATCGCTAGTGAATAAGTAAATATCAATTTAAAATAAATATATCTCTCTTACCCAAGAATCAGATAATAAAAGGAGTTTTGAAATATACACATTTTATGCTTATAAAAAATGAATATATAAAATTGTTATTATAAGTTAGTCAGAATTTGTATATATAACATTACATGACTGCATAAGTAAATAAAGTATATATACTATGATAGAAATCATTATACCATAATTTAAATGATATCCAATTTATGTTGATTATATTATTATCAATAAGCAATATAATCATCATTTTAATATTTCATTTAATATTGATTCTGTATAACCGATTTTAAATATAACAGCTTTATTGAAACTTCAACTAAATAATAAATAACGTAAAACCTACAAACTAAAACACTTAATTATTATTTAATTTGTTAATTTAATATATTTTAATTACATTAATAGACATTCTTAATAATGATAATCAAAGTCAATAATAATTGTGTAAATATGAATATATTTTATAAAACGATAGCAGTTTTATATAGAATTGGTTTATAACAAAATGGAAAGATAATATTACAAAGTTATATAATTTAGGTAACATTAGGTAATTAGATTGCGTTTTTATCTAGTAAAAAATTGGTTAGAAAAAGTATTTAAATTAAAATTTGAATTCAATTTATTTAGTTTAAATTTAATGAATATTGGATTTATATAATTATATGTATTTATAACCATCCAGATTTCACTTTTTTTACATTAGCTTCCTGATTCATTATTTCTTGATCCGAATTAGTCAATCTCAATTCCTTTTAAATGTGTGTAGTTAGATTATTTATTGTATGCGATTAGATAAGATTTTAATTAAATATAAGTCATCGTATGATACTATTTATTATATATATTATTATTAAAGTAAAGTATATACAAACCTCTTCGAGAGATTTCAATTCGTTAGCTTTCCTTTCTGCTATTTCTTTTCTCCTATCTAAATAACTCTCTATGTTATCCATCTATGAATTCAATTGTCAAATTGCTATAACTGTAACTATGCAATATCATTATTTTATAATATATTAACAGAATATGGTCAGATTGATAAATATGAATTATTATTGATAGTACTATTGATCATTAGATATAATTTAATCCAGACGTTCAGATTAAGTGTACGCTATTATAGTACTATAGTAATATAGTAACTCAACGACTCCGACTATATCCGATATTATTATTAATGTATACTATACAATTTCTATGCGTTTACCGATAAATATATATATATATATATATATATTATATATATATATATATATATATATATATATATATATATATATTTAATAGCAGTGTAGCTAGAATATAGTTCGTATTTCAGAATTAAATTAGCTAAACTTATCTTATTTTAACAAGTCAGTTATTTAATCTAAACCTTTCTTAAGACTTTATATATTATGCCAATCTAATCTAACCTACTGCTAAGTACCCTAAATTATATTCATTATGTCAGATATATGGAATTACAGTATGTAAGTATGAAAGCCATTTTATAAAGAACAGAACAGTACTTATTTGCTTACGAAACTTGGTACATTGGTAAGATTGAGAGATTTTTTTAGAAACGAATTGTTTTAAATGCGTTACTAATAGCTCCGATATCGCAAGTTAACAAATAGATCTTTATGGGTTCCAAACTATTATTTGTCTACTATTAATATAATAATGCGATACCTATTTTAAATAATTTATAAATTACAATATGAGATCAAACATTTAACTACAACAATACATAAGCAATATTTTTAGGTATATTATACTAATTATAATAGAGTATTGTACGAATATATACATAAGGTAATCTTTGTTAATATATTATATATATAATCACCTATCTATATAATGTATATAATATATAAATTCTAATATATAAATTCATTACAAACACGATTATGAGATTACCTCATCGCTGTAGGATTTGATACTTTTCTCTCTTTCGTAAATATGCATTTGATTCTTGACCAGCATCTCGTTTTGTTCTTCCATGGAAAGAATTTGCCTCCTGGTCTGTTCTTCGATCTTCATGATTCTTAATAGATTCTTCTGTTTGTTTCCCAAACTATTTAGTTAATGCATATAAATACGTGATTTGTATCATATTTTACATAGATCCGCGAATATTTCGATATGTATATAGCTATTATAAAATATATACATTATAATATGTTATATTAAATGATAAATATAAACCAAACTAAATATATACACAACTAATTGACGAGTTAAAATAATAAATAAATAAATTAGGTTTAATAACTATAGATACTGCATATGCATTTAGTTGTATATAAATTACACTTTATTTGTATTATATACAATGAGTATTGGCATTAACAGAGACATAAGATACCAAGAAACGTTCATAAATACAATAGACGTTGTAACCTATGCTCTCTTTCGAAATCCTGAATAATTTTCAATTGTTTATCGAACTCATTTTTCTCTTCCCTGAGTTTAGTTGCATACGTTCTTATCGAGGCGATGCACTCGTTCTTACTCACTTGATGAGATTGTTTCAACTTCAAAACCTCACCGTGGAGCGCCTTAATGACTTCGTAGTACCCATCGGATCCGCATCCAATCGTCTGTCGGGTAAGTAACGGGCATCCGTGGTTTTACTTGCAAATCTATGAATCTATTACTAAATATACAAATGTAAGTATAAACAATATGGTTTGTATTTAAAATCATTTTAAAATTCATAAATCTATATTATAAATGATAAGTAATAAATAAAAATAATAAAATAAATGGTGTATTGCATTATATAGGTATAGAGACAACTGACACCGTTGGTTATATTATTATAAATAGAATGTAGTTTAGATCACGACATGATTAGTATTGTATTCCCATTGGGAATTCTGTTAAACATAACAATTACTTAATGATACTCCTAAGTTAATCACATTGTAACCTAGTTATATATAGTATACTATAATACTTTATAATGGCTAATCGTACATTGCTAATTAGCTACATTAAATACGTTAGAAAACCAGGAATTCCAATTGATACGGGAACGCACATATTAAGTAAATGTACAGATATGCATCGTTGAATAATTCATATTTATTAGACATAGAATTATAACCACGAATTCAAATTCTCGCATGTATAGCATTAAATCAATGAAATATTATACGATTGATTTTTCAAACAATATATTCAAATTTGTATTTAATTTGAATAACTGAAAACTAGAATAATAACCTAATTAATGAATTATAATTATATTATACGATTTATTTAAAAGAAAATTAGAAGAATGAGTATTTTGTATTATTGCCTTCACTATATTTAGATTCAAATGTAATATTAATAGTAATACGTTTTTACACTAGTTTTTTCCCTAGGATAATTACTATAGTGTTATAATTAAGAATATTTATATTAAAAATAGAAATATAATTATGGAGTTATATTTTTAAATAAACACCATTTGGATTATGATATTTTACACATATATATATATATATATATATATATATATTTATATATATATATATATATATATATATATATATATATATAGATAAATAGATAAACTATTATTCTATTTTTAAATATTTGAAATTATTATAATTGTAACATTATAAATATATGAGTAAGATTATTATTTCTATTTTAATAATAATAATGTGTTATTTTATAAAATAATGTTTAGTATCTATAAGCAGCATAGCAATTCATTGATATTTATTGTAAACATGGCAAGAGAGTAAATTAAACAAAAGTATTTAATAAAAATTATAAGACTACAAGATTACTATTGCATAATGATATTGCATAATGGTACAATACTATGAATAAGATTCTATATATTTAAAATACACTTACAACTATGGTCTGGATTGTACACATAATATCTAAATATCGTAAATATCAAATAAGTGATAGATTATAATCTGATAAATATATATATATATATATATATATATATATATATATATATATATATACGAAGATATCATAATATTGTCAATACCAGAAAAGTATTGGTAGTAACTAAATAACAATGTATTTATATAATTAAACGTCTATGCTATTAACCTTACTTAATAAATATCATAGAAATATATATATATATAAAATACTTAATCTAATAAAGATTCTAATATATAATATATTATACACTTATATAAATCGATTATAAACCAATATTTATTAAAACTAATGGTATATATGTAGTAAACGCAATATATATTCAATAGTATATTATAGTGTATGTAAAAAAGATAAATAATCAATAATACAATATAATATTAATAAGACTATTATATTAAAACATAGGCTATTATTACACTTGAATTCACATTTAAAACTACGAAGATAGTCTAATTAATGAAGTTTTATCTGAAGTGAGTTTCAAAATTCTGGAGCTCATCTCTAGCAAGATCTAATACCACAGTTTTATATTCGTGTCTATATAAGGACACGTATACCATGTCTTAAGCATAGGGTTTATATTAAAATCTATATTTTTTCTTAAAATTCAAATAAATAATACAAATAAATAAGATCCATGTTACGAATAATTTTTATTTTAACATTCTCTTATTGTAAATAGATTTAATATATTTTTAGTTATATATTTTATATGATAATAGCATGTCATTCATATATATATTATAAATTATAATTTAAAATAACCCGTTACTTGTTAATTTTAATTATTTATTATTTAATAAATAATATTTATTAATATTATTTACTACTCAAATTTTTATAAAATTCATTTTAAAATAAATAATCATAAATATATAACAAAGTAATATGATAACCTATCACTCTTGTTATTCTTATTATGGATAAAATAAACATTTTAAAAATAATATCTGTAATATCTGATTGATTGTAATTATAATTTTAGGGCTTATAATGAAATAATAAATATTATATACAAAATAAAAATAACAAAAATAGGATAAGAAATTGTGATTTCAAAATAATTATAAAATGTTCTGACCACTTGACTTAACATTATATATAATGACTTAACATTATATATAATGACTTAACATTATATATAATGACTTAACATTATATATAATGACTTAACATTATATATAATGACTTTACATTATATATAATGACTTAACATTATATATAATATATATCATCGACATTTGTATTATAAATTTATCATTCTTATTACATATATTGTTTATTTATAACTGACATTTATAATTAGTTCTATATCTATATATAGATATTCTCAGATCACATCAGATAACAGAAACCTTTATTATTATAATTTAATTATTAACTATCTCAATAAGCTATCCACCACACATAATAGCTTAGTTTAGCAATACCATACATGTAGGACTTATCATCCAACATATTCGCTACATTAACACTACACACAAAGTGGTAGTTCTCAATGCAGAAAATTTAGGCTAAAAGCTCATTCATTAAAAATGAATAGTTAATGAACTAAATATATATATATATATATATATATATATATATATATATATATATATATATATATATATATATATATATATATATAGATGTATATATTGTATACTTTATACTGTACAACTTGTATCGACTATGCTAGTCCAATACATGCTTATATTTGCGATGCTGTGTTATTACATATACATAATAATTATATATGAATATATCTAATATATTTGGAATCACTTTCATATACATTTATAAATTAATTATTATTATATTAATTATATTCTAAAACCGACGATAGTTTTATTTAAATGGTATGGTAATGACATAATGCGTGGTATGGTAATGACATAATGTGTGGTATCTTAATGACATTATGTATGGTATGGTAATGACATAATGTGTGTTATGGTAATGACAATATGTGTGGTATGATAACATTATGTGTGGTATGGTAATGACATAATGTGTGGTATGGTAATGCCATAATGTGTGGTATCTTAATGACATTATGTATGGTATGGTAATGACATAATGTGTGTTATGGTAATGACAATATGTGTGGTATGATAATAACATTATGTGTGGTATGGTAATGACATAATGTGTGGTATGGTAATGCCATAATGTGTAGTATCTTAATGACATTATGTATGGTATGGTAATGACATAATGTGTGTTATGGTAATGACAATATGTGTGGTATGATAATAACATTATGTGTGGTATGGTAATGACATAATGTGTGGTATGGTAATGCCATAATGTGTAGTATGGTAATGACATAATGTGTGGTATGGTAATGACATAATGTGTGGTATGGTAATGACATTATGTGTGTTATGGTAATGACATAATGTTTGGTATGGTAATGACATAATGTGTGGTATGGTAATGACATTATGTATGGTATGGTAATGACATCATGTATATTATGATAATAGACAATGGCGTGTAGTTAATAATATTAACAATGGTACGTAGTACAATGGTTTATATGATATTTATCTTACCTCCGTACATGCATCTGTGTAAAGGAGGGGAAATGAAGGAGATCTCCCGGATCTCTTGTCAAAGGTCGTCGTAGATTCTGAATATCTGGACCTGCGACTGCAGCTTCTCCTAGGAAAGGATAAGGTGGCACCGGAAGTTGAAGCTGAAGTCGATTCGGTAACTGTATTAGAGAATACCTTACTCCCGCCACTCGAGTATCCCGTTGAAGAAGGAAACGAACGTCGTGTAGATGCCCGGGAGGTGCGGCTACACGAAGTAGGCGTATCGAGCGAATCGACCACGCCCCTCGTTCGTCGAACTTCGAACGACGCCCGCGATCTCGGCCCGCCCGCCATCCGAAGACTCTCCGCCGAGAAGTCGTCGCTGTAGTAATCTCGGTCCAGTTGTCGCCCCGACGCCTTGCCGCCCGCTAACTGAAGTAGCGGACGCGCCGGTGGACACGCGTTTGACGTCTTCGACGTCTTCCATGTATCGGATATTCTAACCGCCGGGGTTTTGGGGTTCAGGGTTCGCGGCATTTTGCTGCGCCACTTTCGACGGCACGACGAACCCCTGGCGGGCGATCTCGAATCTCTAGACGCGGGTTTCGATGCCCTGGATGAGGCAGTTACGCACTTCCCTGGTTGGCCGGACTGGTGTCGTCGACTCTCCAACCGAACCTCGGCGTTCTTCTTGGTCGGCATTCCTGTACCTCGACGCGGTTCGATGGTACTTCAGTCGACCTCGGTGGGCTCCAGACGAACTCGAGGACCGTTATCGTGTTGGTCGGGGGACTAGTCTCTAGTACATGGTGTCGAGTACGGCCTGCTTCTCCGGAGTAGGCTACGGAGTCGTTAAACTCGACCCCCTATACCTACCGCATTCCGTATGGGGTCAAAGGGCGGATCGAGTTGCCGGAGCTGGGGAAGTAAGCCCGTGGCGGATGGGCGAGCCTCGAACCTGTGGAAGCAAGCCTGGAACCGGGGGAACAAGCCTAGAGCCGGGGGGGGGGGGAGGCGAGTCTGGAGTAGGGGGAGTGTAGAGTTGAACTAAACTATGCAAGCTAAATTATGCGTTTATATCTGTCTGCAGACACAATAGCCAATCCGAATACTATAACTACAAGTAACTTTGTTGGTAAGTATCAGTGTGGTATACAGGCAATCATTTATGGTAGTATACATGGAATAGGTATGCGTGTGTATATGTGTGTATGCGTATGTAAGTGTGGGTGTGTGTGTATGCGTATGTAAGTGTGTGCGTATGTAAGTGTGTGTGTGTGTGCGTATGTAAGTGTGTGTGTATGTAAGTGTGTGTGTGTGTATGTGTGTATGTAAGTGTGTGTGTGTGCGTGTGTATGTGTGTGTGTGTGTATGTGTGCGCTAGAGAGCGTATGCACCTGTTGTTTAAAGCCGCTGTGTTAGTACGCGCGACCTGACTACGAATGCTTGAATACAATATACACAAGAATAACGGGAGGCGGCGGCGTTATAAATGCTAAATGACGTATCTCGTAACGGAGTCGGTGTTGTGGGCGGAGCTTGACTTCGAGGCACGCCTACCGCCGTGGTTACGTAAGACCGCTCTAGGCAAACAAAACCAATGAAAACTTGGCCCCCCCGCGAGTATTGTCTTCACATTTGCACATAACATAACGGGCCGTAACCTTTCCACGGAATTCGCGGCCACCTTATAAGGAGTATACTGTTAAGATTCATAGCTTGTATGATTTTTATAATGGCTTACGTAATAACGATTTTTATAATGGCTTACGTAATAACGATTTTTATAATGGCTTAGGTGATAATTATTTTGATAAGCATTACGATATATCGTATAATCGCATACCCTTACAGTGTACAATGTACAGTAAGGCTACCGTAAACAATAACCGACTAGATCTATAGGAATTGGTCTACTAACTTACTAGGGTGGCCTGAGGTAACTGACCTCTCTCAAATTATGCAATTGGTAATTATGATTTCAGAGAGATTCGAAATGAATCATCATCGATACGTAACAGATAATGCGACAGGTAATTCTAGGATTGTATTCCGAAGTTGGTTCTTGACACGAATTTAATAAAAATAAATTAAAGATAAATATAAAAATAACAAAACTTTTTCTGAAATATTTTATGCGGCGAATATCGAAAAATCTTAATAAAATATCCAATTATCTTTGAGTTTATTTAAAAGTAATAATGGATGTATGTAATCATTGCGTCATAGCTATTATAGTTATTAATCGTAATGTTGGTATATAATACATAGTATATATTCTATATTTATATTGTCTAATAGCATTTATAAAACGGGCAATATATTACATCTGATATATCTCTATTAATTAGTTTATATATATATATATATATATATATATATATAAATATATAAATATATATATATATATATATAAACTATAATAAAAAGCACATATTATAAAATCCATACGATTTTATTTATACTTTTAACAAAGATTTTAAATTATATTTCTACGACACATTCATTTGAAATGTGCAAAGGTAAACTGGTAAATGCAGGCGTGGCTTAATCTAGGTACAGTGAGAGTTCATTACGCTTATCTAATAATAAAGCTATTGTTATATAACTCGTTGAATAAACGTAAACGCAATCTCCTAGCATATCAAATGCTCAGGCTGGAACTAATAAAAAGGCATTACAGTAAATGCTTACGTGTTAGAAACCATTTTAATTAATGAAATACGGAATTAAAAATAACTGCACATATTTCTCTAAGCTAAAATCATATGAAAATATAGTTACAATTGTAGGTAAGATTCTTTTGGAAATACTAAATTTAGTCAAATATACAACTCAAGATTCTCTATTTGTTAATAAACTGTAATAAGGTGTATCCTAAGTTATTAATTAATTATTATTATAGTAATTATAATAATAGTTATAACTATAAAGTAAACTTGTATTGCATAAGTTATATTTTAATAAACATTTAAATAAGTAATATTACTCATGTCCACATTGAAATATAAAGCAATATATGAATATATACTGCATATTATTGTTATATATATATATAATAGATTGCATATTTAAAACTAATACAAGTGAACAGACAAGAAATCTCAATATGTAATTAATTGACATTAATATTAAGTTTTTAATATTCATTAGAGTATTTTACCATTTGAATTATTATATAACAGTAATAATTTTTTTAAAATTAGTAAATAATTTATTAAAATAGTTAATTAAATTATTTAATAATCTAATAATGCTCAGCGTGGATAACGATTTAGAAATTTTATAAATTATAACAACTATATATTAATATATAAATTTCATTATATAAATTTATATAAAAAACACTTTAATTTAATTTAATTAATTTAATCCATAAATAATGACATTTTATAAGCGATATGTTCTTTAATATTTATGGGTATATTACTATATATTTAATTATTAATATTATAAGATAGTAATTTATTTATATAGTTAATAGATAAACACTGTTTATAATATATCATATATGTATGTTATATATAATACTTTATGTAATTATATATAATTATGTAATACCATTTATTATACATTTTAAAATTTCTTTAGAATCTTCAAGAGTGTTAATAATAATATATTTCTGAGAGGATGTCCATATAAGGAAAACATGTATGAAGAGAAGAAGTTATTTTTAACTATAAATTTTACTGTAAAAATACATTCGTAATAAACATGCGTGCATTTAAATTACTAATTTGGTTGATTGGGTGGTATTTTGATATTAATATAATAATAGATAAATTAGGTGATTTGTGTGATAAACTATCTTATTTATGGGTTATTTAACAATAAATTACAATAAAATTCTATTTTAAGTAGCAATAAATGAAATGACATCCATCTATATGAAAAAAGATGTATTTTAAATGAAGTATATTAATTAATTATTAATTTAAATGAAGTATATTAATTAATTTTGGTCATTTTGTTTCTATATTTTATATCTATTAAATAATAAATGTTTACAATTTTATGGAACATTATTTCATAATGTTAATTGTAATTGGGTAGGCAATGTGATATAAATTAGGGTACAAAGTATTATTTGTATTAGGGTACATGAATACGATTTAATTAAAGTACGTGAATACATTTAGATATGGTATATGGGTAAGTTTTATTTATTGAACATATGGATTACATCTTATTAAAAAAAGTAGGGTACATGAGTTATATTTCTTGGGTACAATTCATTTTATATCATAAACCATAAGTAACGTACTGTTATAGGGACATGTTATATACCATAAGTAACGTACTGTTATAGGGACATGGTCTGTACAATAAGTAACGTACTGTTATAGGAATATGGTATGTATGCTAAGTAACGTACTATTATAGTGACATGGTATGTACCCTAAGTAACGTACTGTTATAGGGACATGGTCTATACCATAAGTAACGTACTGTTATAGGGACATGGTATGTACAATAAGTAAAGTACTGTTATAGGGACATGTTATATACCATAAGTAACGTACTGTTATAGGGACATGGTCTGTACATAAAGTAACGTACTGTTATAGGGACATGTTATATACCATAAGTAACGTACTGTTATAGGGACATGGTATGTACAATAAGTAACGTACTGTTATAGGGACATGTTATATACCATAAGTAACGTACTGTTATAGGGACATGTTATATACGATAAGTAACGTACTGTTATAGGCACATGGTCTGTACCATAAGTAACGTACTGTTATATGGACATGGACTGTACCCTAAGTAACGTACTGTTATAGGGACATGGTCTATACCATAAGTAACGTACTGTTATAGGGATATGGTCTATACCCTCATTATGGTACTGCTATATGGACATGGTCTATACCCCCATTATGATACTGCTATAGGGACATGGTATGTACAATAAGTAACGTACTGTTATAGGGACATGGTCTATACCCTCATTATGGTACTGCTATAGGGACATGGTCTATAACCTCATTATGGTACTGCTATAGGGACATTGTCTATACCCTCATTATGGTACTGCTATACGGACATGGTCTATACCCTCATTATGGTACTGCTATATGGACATGGTCTATACCCTCATTATGGTACTGCTATATGGACATGGTCTATACCCTCATTATGGTACTGCTATAGGGATATGGTCTATACCCTCATTATGGTACTGCTATAGGGACATGGTCTATACCCCCATTATGATACTGCTATAGGGACATGGTATGTACAATAAGTAACGTACTGTTATAGGGACATGGTCTATACCCTCATTATGGTACTGCTATAGGGACATGGTCTATAACCTCATTATGGTACTGCTATAGGGACATTGTCTATACCCTCATTATGGTACTGCTATACGGACATGGTCTATACCCTCATTATGGTACTGCTATATGGACATGGTCTATACCCTCATTATGGTACTGCTATATGGACATGGTCTATACCCTCATTATGGTACTGCTATAGGGATATGGTCTATACCCTCATTATGGTACTGCTATAGGGACATGGTCTATACCCTCATTATGGTACTGCTATAAGGACATGGTCTATACCCTCATTATGGTACTGCTACAGGGACATGGTCTATACCCTCATTATGGTACTGCTATAAGGACATGGTCTATACCCTCATTATGGTACTGCTATAGGGACATGGTCTATACCCTTATTATGGTACTGCTATAGGGACATGGTATATACCCTCATTATGGTACTGCTATATGGACATGGTCTATACCCTCTGCTACAGGGACATGGTCTATACCCTCATTATGGTACTGCTATAAGGACATGGTCTATACCCTCATTATGGTACTGCTATAGGGACATGGTCTATACCCTCATTATGGTACTGCTATAGGGACATGGTCTATACCCTCATTATGGTACTGCTATAGGGACATGGTCTATACCCTCATTATGGTACTGCTATAGGGACATGGTATATACCCTCATTATGGTACTGCTATAGGGACATGGTATATACCCTCATTATGGTACTGCTATAGGGACATGGTCTATACCCTCATTATGGTACTGCTATAGGGACATGGTATATACCCTCATTATGGTACTGCTATAGGGACATGGTCTATACCCTCATTATGGTACTGCTATAGGGACATGGTCTATACCCTCATTATGGTACTGCTATAGGGACATGGTCTATACCCTCATTATGGTACTGCTATAGGGACATGGTCTATACCCTCATTATGGTACTGCTATAGGGACATGGTCTATACCCTCATTATTGTACTGCTACAGGGACATGGTCTATACCCTCTGCTACAGGGGCATCGTCTATAACCTTATTATGGTACTGCTATAGGGACATGGTCTATACCCTCATTATGGTACTGATATATGGACATGGTCTATACCCTCATTATGGTACTGCTATAGGGACATGGTCTATACCCTCATTATGGTACTGCTATAGGGACATGGTCTATACCCTCATTATGGTACTGCTATAGGGACATAGTCTATACCCTCATTATGGTACTGCTATAGGGACATGGTCTATACCCTCATTATGGTACTGCTATAGGGACATAGTCTATAACCTCATTATGGTACTGCTATAAGGACATGGTCTATACCCTCATTATGGTACTGCTATAGGGACATGGTCTATACCCTCATTATGGTACTGCTATAGGGACATAGTCTATACCCTCATTATGGTACTGCTATAGGGATATGGTCTATACCCTCATTTTCAATGTTAATAACACAAATTTTGTAATTCATGTTTAGTTCAATTAATGACCAATGCCACCAGAAGTGGTTATTTATAATTTTTAGCGCATTTTATTTCATAGTACATTTATTAACTGAGTTATATGCTATAGTTTTCTCTATTGTAATTAATTATTATAATAATTTACAACTGATTATATCGTTTATTATTAATAACATTTATTCTTGAATGATTCTTGAATTTTCTTGAAATCCAATTTCTATATTTTAAATTAACAATTAATAGTTATTTGATCAGTTTGAAATAGTTATTCTCTCAATTAAACATTAAATGGTTTAAAAACAAACGAAATATGTAACCGATCGTCTGAATCGAGGAAGTAGACTGAGGTCTAGAAGGGGTACGATGGAGGGTCGGCCATGAGCGCACTGGAATGGAAGCAAACACTGCGACAGGGATTGAGTGATAGAGCGACAAGAGAGGGAGTCTAATTCATCACCAAACTTCACGGCACCTGTGGGTATTGTTATGTAAGAAAATAGCACCTGTAGGTCCTAATGTATAAGACAATAGCACCTGTAGGTCCTACAGTGTAAGACAATAGCACCTGTAGGTCCTACTGCTTAAGACAATAGCACCTGTAGGTCCTAATGTATAAGACAATAGCATCTGTGGGTCCTAATGTGTAAGACAATAGCACCTGTGGGTCCTAATGTATAAGACAATAGCACCTGTAGGTCCTAATGTATAAGACAATAGTACCTGTAGGTCCTAATGTATAAGACAATAGCACCTGTAGGTCCTACAGTGTAAGACAATAGCACCTGTAGGTCCTAATGTATAAGACAATAGCACCTGTAGGTCCTAATGTATAAGACAATAGCACCTGTGGGTCCTAATGTATAAGACAATAGCACCTGTGGGTCCTACAGTGTAAGACAATAGCACCTGTAGGTCCTAATGTATAAGACAATAGCACCTGTGGGTCCTAATGTATAAGACAATAGCACCTGTGGGTCCTACAGTGTAAGACAATAGCACCTGTAGGTCCTACAGTGTAAGACAATAGCACCTGTAGGTCCTACTGTGTAAGACAATAGCACCTGTAGGTCCTAATGTATAAGACAATAGTACCTGTAGGTCCTACAGTGTAAGACAATAGCACCTGTAGGTCCTAATGTATAAGACAATAGCACCTGTAGGTCCTAATGTATAAGACAATAGCACCTGTAGGTCCTATTGCTTAAGACAATAGCACCTGTAGGTCCTACTGCTTAAGACAATAGCACTTGTAGGTCCTAATGTATAAGACAATAGTACCTGTAGGTCCTACTGCTTAAGACAATAGCACCTGTAGGTCCTAATGTATAAGACAATAGCACCTGTGGGTCCTAATGTATAAGACAATAGCACATATAGGTCCTACAGTGTAAGACAATAGCACTTGTAGGTCCTAATGTATAAGACAATAGTACCTGTAGGTCCTACAGTGTAAGACAATAGCACCTGTAGGTCCTAATGTATAAGACAATAGCACCTGTGGGTATTGTTATGTAAGACAATAGTACTTGTAGGTCCTACAGTGTAAGACAATAGCACCTGTAGGTCCTAATGTATAAGACAATAGCACCTGTGGGTCCTAATGTATAAGACAATAGCACCTGTAGGTCCTAATGTATAAGACAATAGTACCTGTAGGTCCTAATGTATAAGACAATAGCACTTGTAGGTCCTACTGCTTAAGACAATAGCATCTGTAGGTCCTACTGTATAAGACAATAGTACCTATAGGTATGGTTGTATAAGGACATGTGTGTCTGGAGAAGGACATGCATAGGCCATCGCAACACTTGTAGAACATTAAAGCATATACCGGTCAGTCCAGCCAAGTGCCACGGGACTAACCGTGACAGGCAGTAGAACAAAGGGAGTTGTGTATTGTAGAAGGTAGAATCGTCAACGTTTTATTTATTCTTCTGGACTGAAATAGTAAGCAGAAAAATGTTGTTATATTATTAATATATATATTGTATTTTTAATAATGTATTATAAGCATATGATAATATAAATAATAAAGAGTTATAATATTACACAGGTCTTATATAAGTTAGATTTATTTTATCATAGAAATGTGTTTGAATTTTATTATCAATAAAATAACTTGACATTAAAACTAACTGTTAATTCGTCATAAATCAGATTCTAGAAAATGTTTTCGTTAAATTACAAAATAAAATGTATTAAATTATAATTAAATTAATATTATTTATAATTATTTATTTGAATAAACCTGAACCATGGTCTGCATATGCTTGCTGGTAGATATGCACTCCGGGACGCTTTCAATAATCATGTGATCGCCTTTGATAGAAAACTTTAAACCTATTAAATAAAAATATTTAATTAATATATTGTATGAATTAATTTAATAATTTGTATTAGGTAACAATAATTAATAATTATAGAATATAAAATATATATTTTTAGTAAATATTGACTAAATTAGCTATCATATAGAATTTGTAAAATTTATTAAGTATGTTAAACTGTTAGTATTATTACTTACCTAAATTATTGAATCTCTTACGATAACTCTTGGCAATTCTGAGGTGAATGGTACTCATTGTAATTACAAAAGTATCTACTTGAGTAGATTTCAAAGAATCAGTATTCATATAAGCACCTTATATAGAAATGTTATTAAGTATATAGAAATGTTATTAAGTATATATAAATGTAATTAAGTATATATAAATGTTATTAAGTATATATAAATGTTATTAAATATATATAAATGTTATTAAGTATATATAAATGTTATTAAATATATATAAATGTAATTAAGTATATATAAATGTTATTAAGTATATATAAATGTAATTAAGTATATATAAATGTTATTAAATATATATAAATGTTATTAAGTATATATAAATGTTATTAAGTATATATTGATAGAAAAAAACTAATATTTTTCTATAATAAATGCAAAATAAATGTCATTTAATTCATTTGAAACTTTTTATCAAGGATTCCAGACGTATTCTCTCATCAGCTGCATGTTGGTCAATAATCATCAAGAATTTCATATCTGTAGAGTTGCAAATTTTAGATGATAAAAATTCATTATTATATTGTTATTTTTTAAAAGAATGCGTATTATAAATATATTTAAGTGTATTACTAGCTAAATCAATTACAAACTATTATTTAAATTTGTATGTATCATTGAACAAACGATGAACTTGTTATCGACTTGACCAATAGGTTTCAAAGTTGAGAGGTCATTTCTATTAATGCTGCATTGGTTGAGTAGTTTATAAAGTCTTTTACCTTGTTCAGGAACAGACATTACATTTATGTCCGTAGGTTCCTGTTCATTTAATTTTGACGTAAACATAACTAAATTGTAACATTATTCATATTCTAATTAACGATATTAAGATATAAAATGTTCTTATATAGAAATGTAGTAACTTTTGGGTTTAACTGAAACATTGGATTTTTCCATTTAGAAAAGCTTTCAAATATTGCATTTAGGGCAATATCTTCACCTTTTTCTGAGTTTTACAAAAATATATTTAAGGTTATAAATGAGTTAATTTCAATTAAAATACAAGTTCTAAAGGAACACAGAAAACCTTTATTGTTCAGAGTTGGCTGAGATCTCCATTTGTTCAAAATGTAACAATTATTATGATCACTCAGCATTTTTTTCAATAAGATATTATCTTCATTCGATATTTTAGATATTTCCATATTATATTTTTCTCTAAATAGATAAATAAAAATGATTATAAATAACATATACATTGAATCAGATTAATATAATTGATAACTTGATTTGTATGGTTTTTTCAACGCTCGGTCTTGAATACGATGATAAACCAGATTTTTTATTTAAGAAAATAATTTTACCTGTAAATTAAAAAAAATATATAATGTATATAATAATAGTTTTTATACATTATAAACATATTCTTAACAAATATTACCGTTATCTTGAACAATTCTTTCCCAACCACTTGGCAAAACAGGAGCATCTAATATCTTTAAATCCTCTAAAGATATCTCAATATATTCAAACTCATCATTTTTTTCTTCGTTAGAATTAACAGTTTTTTCTATGGATAATGAATTCATGATAGGCGTGTCACCCATATTGTTGTTTTCATTGTTTCTTTCAAGATTAGCGCAACTAGAAGAATTACCGTAATCATAAATTTGTTCATCGCATTTTTCTATATATTTATCTGATTCAGCATTTTCCAACTCACTTTTATTAATATTAATATTTGTAATGATTTCGGTGACTTTGTTTAGAATTTGTCGTACATCATCATTACTGTCCGTAGATTGTTTTAATAGCTCTTCGGGACGCCTAGTAACAATATTAGTTTTTATAATAGGATCAGTTTGTGATTCTTTAGTAAATTCGAGATTATGATCACTTTGGATAAATTCTGAGCTGACGTCAGATTCGTCGATGTTTTCAATTCTGGAATTATTTTCACTTTTATTAGAAATCTGATTAAAATTATGATCGAATTTCTCAATAAAATGTTCTTCATTTGAATTTACGACATCGGTTTGAATATCGGCACAGAAGGGCACAGAATATCCTTTGTTATCACGATGAACCATTGTTGTCAATTCATGCGGTATATCTTTGTATTCTCTCTTACAATTATCATCTGTAATTAATGTATTTCTTTTCGTTGGAGAATCATTATAGAAAGCGACATCTGTTTCAATTAAACTATATTTATCGTAACTATAGAAAGAACTAGATCTATTGTTTTGCGAAGTAGGTAAATTATTGTCATCAACATCAGATATATGACAATTCTTGTAATTTAAGTTGTGTGTTGTATTTCTGTAATTTGTGAAATAATTACTCTTTGTTTCTAAATCTAAATGATTCAAATTATTATTGTCGTCTCTTTTTATTTCGATTCGATCAGTTAGATTTTTTTTAGTAAAATATTTATTTACAATTTGATTTTTCTTAGTCATTTTAGAATTATTTAAAGTATTTTCATATGTTTTCATATAGCTTTCAAAATTACTAAGAATATTATCATTATTTACATTATTTACATTATTAGAGTTATTTTCCTTGTATCTTGTACCTATAGGATCAATTATATTCTTATTATGAATTTCAAACACATTTGAGTTATTTTCATTAAATCTTTCTATAGGATCAGTTATTTCATTGTTATTATTTCCAACATCATTTGAGTTATGTTCATTAAATCTTTCTATAGGATCAGTTATTTCATTGTTATTATTTCCAACAACATTTGAGTTATGTTCATTAAATCTTTCTATAGGATCAGTTATTTCATTGTTATTATTTCCAACAACATTTGAGTTATGTTCATTAAATCTTTCTATAGGATCAGTTATTTCATTGTTATTATTTCCAAAAACATTTGTATTAAATCTTCCTATAGGATCAGTAATTTCCATATTATCATTTGCAAACTTATTTGAGTTATTGGAATTTTGATTGATTTTAATCATATTTGTAATTTTATTGTTGTATCTTCCTATCGGATCTAAATTACAATGAGATTTAAGAATGGAATTTTTATTGAAATATACATCACCATTTTTACTATTATGAAATATATTATTAAATCTTTGTATTGGATCAACATCGCATTGAAAAATATTTTCAAAAGGAGGTGAAATTTTTAAATAGCATTCTTTATTAATCACTTGCTTTCGTTTGCCAAGAACTGTCGAGGAAGACACATCTAAGTTCATATTTTGCTGAAAAGGTCGTTTATTTGTACCTTTCGCATAATTGAATACAAGATTCTCATCGCGATTAAACTTCTTCTCGATAAGTTTGTCGAATAAATTCCACCACATCGCTAAATATTTCTGAATATCCGGATTTGTTTCCGAATTCATACATTCCTTAACACTTTCTAGAGAGCCGCCAACATGCAGCAGATCGTCGTCTATACTACCTGAAGGTGAGTGTATAGAACTCGTCCCTCTTTCCATTTTGTTACTATTCCTTATTACGACATCTTGGCTACATTTAAACTGATTTTGAATGTTACAATGATTCTGAGTTCCTTTGAAATTTGGTTCCGTTATAGAAGTCTTTTCTATCATTATACTCGAGGAGTCTTTGTCTAAAGAATGATTAGATATACCACCTTTATCCATTAATGGTGAAGTGTTTACTGGTAACGAAATAGTATTTTTTACAGAACTAGTTTTCAAAGCATTTTCATGACTATTGATAGAATATTGTCGAAAAGATAGATCAATATTTCTTTCACACTTTTTAGGAGTTTTCCTAGCCGTATTTGAACTTAGAGTTCTAGTGAAAATCCTTGTAGATATTGCATAATCAAATCTATTTTGATCTCCATCCAGCGGTATCAAAGTCAATTGGTCATCCTGGCTTACACGTGGCAACGGCGAATTTAAACAAACACACTTGATTCCTATAATAACAATTAAAGATTGATGGTATATAAATAAAAACTGAAGCGTTATTAAAATAATTGAATTAGTTTCGCGAAGAATGTATTATTTATTAAAATCTATATCCTTACATATACAAATATCGTTTATCCATAAACCCTGTTCCTTTAAGAATGTGTCAACGCAACGACGGAGGCAAGACTCGAGGTCAAACTGACGCCTGAAAGTAATGTAGCTCGACGGGTCATCCGCGAAATCCACTTGTTGTCGATCGCATGTTACCATAACCAAGTAAGACGCATGATTTTCAGATTCTTATAAATCGACGAATGAATGAATGAAGAGCAAACAATCATAAATCTTATTGCATTTCATTTTAGAACTAACTTTTGTTGGTATCATCTTTCTTGAATAAATTTACTTTCGTAAACCACTTATTGATTAATTTCTGTATTAAATTATCCCTATTAATACAATGGAAATTAACAAATACTAATTGTGACTTATTCGACGGACATGGAACAATTGAAAACAAGGCTCGAATTCCATAAATGGCATCCTCTTCATCAACAATATGTTCCAACTAGATAAAAATATCATATCTATATGAATTACTTTGTAAATAAAATTGAAGAAATATTTTAATATATATATATTTCATTATAAAAATGTTTTCAAATAATTAAAATTTTAGAAACATATTAAAGTTATAAAGTTAATAAAGTTAGATAAGATTAATTAATAATAAACACAAATCACTTTAATTTAGCTAAAAACCTCCGTTATGTTATAATTTTTCGAAAAAGCACTCCTAATTGAATTACTGCTTTTGCAATTCCATATTACAGAATGATTTTCTTGTAAAGTCAATTCCAAATATGGTCGTATAGTCGATATCTCTGTTAATTTATCACTGAAACAAACAAAATATATAAGATAGTAGTCACAATTAGCTAAATGTATGGCATGTATACAATATTGAAATGATGGTAATTAATCTGATATAATGTAATCAAAATAAAGTTACAGATAAAACTATGACAGATATTTTGATTTAATAATAATAACATTTAAGAATTAATAATTACAATTAGGATTATTTTTATCAGACTCGAAAAAAAAACATATAAATGACAGGAAATTTATCATTAAGACAAATTAAGCGGCCTTATGAAATAAAATTAATCGAAACTGTATTTGAAAAAATAATGATAAAAAATCAACGACATTCAATAAAACCAAATATTTAATAATTCATTGTCCATATTTATGGAATTTCTCCTAGTGTTCATATCAAAAAATAAATTTCTCACTATAACAGTTGTTCCTAATTATTTGAAAATATGATCTGATGTTATAAATATGAAGTATTAATGAAATCATAATGATATTATATTAACACATAATTAATAAAATATAGAATTGATTTCTTACATATTTATTAGTTTAAATTAAAATTAATCAAACAAATGAATTAAACCTAATGGGCACTCAGTTTTAGATAGAATAGAATCGTGTGCATTCCTCATGACCTTCTCTACACCGTGACGAGGATGAATGGTTGAATTCGAAATCACTCGAAGTTCCCGGCAAACTTGACGCATGTTAGCTAATGATTCTCCGGTATAGCCAAAGTATCTGTTTCTTCTGCAGACACCATGCTTGCTGGTGTGATACCTGTAGACATAAATGTACCAATTATTTACAGCTTCAATATTTTATAAACATAATTTTAAAATAAAGAAATTTACAAGAAATAATTCATATCGGGTTTTATTGTTTTCAATATTTATTTTCATAGTTTTTTAAAAAAGAAATATTGTTCTAAAAAAATGCACCTTTACAAATTTATTTATTGATAATTGATATATTTTAATCAAATCAAGGCATAATATCTAGGTGATTATTTGAGATTAATTTTTATAAATTGTATACAATATCAAATTATTTGTTACAAAAGCTACATTAACGAAGTAAAAAAATACTAAATCGAAATAACAAAATAAAAATGAAATACCTATGACCAATATGCTTGAAATCTTGAAGTTCTATACCGCTACCATTATCTGTGCAGCAGACAGTACTGGATGTTAAATCAAACTTTAAGATTACAATAGTGCAATCCGCATCTAAAGCATTGTAAAGAAGTTGTACGATACAAGATTGCAGTGAAGTCATTTTCATGCTTGATCGAATCTTACTTTTTACATCTGCATCTAATTTTATTATCATTTTCTGTTGATTTGATATTTGGATGATATACAAAATTGAAATTTATTATGATTATTCAATAGAATTTAAATAATAGTTATTATAATTATTAATTATTACATAGATAATCATTTTATTATCATAATATTATATTCTTCTAATATAACTGTTTTGGTTTATTGTTTTGTATTTTTTATATAAATAAATATATTATAATATAATAATTTTATAATATCAACTATAGAATATTAAAAGTAATTAAATCAAATATTATTTTGAAAGGATATTAATTATTTAGAGCTGCATTAAATATTCCTATCATATATTGCAAGAGGTTGGCTTGGTGTCAATTACAGTCGATTGCATATTACAATCTAGTAATTTGAGGTAATCTCAAGTAAACCAATTAATTCGTCAATTGATTTTGTATGAACAGTATTTACTTAAGTAAGCAATGAAGCTTCTAATATATATTATTTGATATATATTATAGAAGGTAATCTTGGATATTATTTTATAATGAAAGTATAATGTTATGTTATGACCTTATCAATGAAATCAATTATATGCAAGAAATGCAATAAATCCTATTGGTTAGAAATGTGCTCATTTTAAGATGAAACAGTATAATATACTATTAACAAATATCTTGTAATCATTTATTAATATTAATTTAATATTTCATTTAATTTAATATATACTTAATTATTATCATTTTAAACGTACTGTAACAATGGTGTTACAGTAAGTTATGTAACACTACAAATATTGACCTTACTTCGACTAGAAGCCTTGTGAATATTTGCATACTCCTATCAGATGTTTGATTCCCTAGTATTGTAGAAAGGAGATAATCGCGAACAATTTCGTTGATTTATGTTTGTAGTTTCGCGACAATGATTATTTATGGAAGGAATACAATAAGAAGCTAATAGGGTACTCTACAGACAATGTATTTCATTGTCGATATCTTTATAATCGTGGCCCTAATATTTGGAATAATAATGACCAGGAGGTTTACCGTAATCGACAAGGGTGGAAGGGATCTATGAATTTGATTATAGCGGCTAGTACATGTATTACATGACGTGAGCTTGACTGTGAATACACTATCTGCATATGTTATCCTCGGAACAGCTTCAAAGTTGTAAAGAAACCAAATTGTCTTATCAACGAGTATTGTTTCTAACAGCGACACATTTTAGAATGAGTTTATAACTCATAGTGAATTAAGTTACAAATGCAAAGTAAATTGTATTTGCAGTGATAGAGGTTTACTATTATTTTTTTAAGTCGTATTCATTATTATTTTTGATACAAATTATATAAATATATATATATCATTTCAATTAATTTTAATAACTTTAATTACTGAATACATATATTAGATACTGTATGTACACATTTAATCGACGAATGCATATTTTACTTGAGATTAACTGAAATCACTAAATAATACTATTCGATCGAAGAGCCTCCAACAATTAGCCATGCACAATATGCATTGCACATGAGAATACTTTTATCACACCTTATAAAGTATCTAGCTTTAAAATACATTAATTCTTTTATAAATTTTAATGACAAAAATATCGTGACGGAATTAATAAAATATATTTTATAAATATTACGTATTTATATTTTAGTTGATTATAAACCTTGTTAATTAATATCAAATGTTCATAGATTTATATTATATATGTAATTCACTATTAATATTGTTATAACGTATTACTCAATATTGTATTTTGTACTGAATATAAATATTATAATAATATAACGTATATTATATACACGTTATATAATAACTAGATTTCATATTTATTCTTCTAATATTTAAATATATGCATAAAATTCATTATATTTATAGTAACAGTTTAAATGATAAAAATAAGAAATATTATATAATATGTGATATCAAATTTAAATGAATTTATCTTTGGCAATTTAATGTTATTGACAATTTTGATTGGTTATCAAATTATATTTACTTCAAAATCATTGGTTAGAATTTAGTTGCTTAGAAACAGATATAAATCCATATAAATGTCTATAATAATATTTTTGTTTTAATCGTTAAAATTATTTTTTATTATTAATAATAATTCGTCTTTTTCTCTATTTTAAATATAATAAATGTATATATTAACTATACACAATAACGTGGTGGTGTTTATTAATTATGTTAAATATTTGTTTTCTATAAATAATACTGAATATATACATTAAAACTAGCATTATACAATGCAGATCAATTATCATTATTAAACGATGACCTATAATTTTTTAATTTGTGTCCGAAATTACTGAGAATAATACAAGAATACATAAAGTTACGGTTAATAGTATATAAAATATAATTAATTATCACTTTCATAATTATTTATATTTAATTTTAATGTATTAATAATTTAGCAAATGAATTTATTTAAATCATTTAACTAGACACGATCATAATGATCAAATTATTACTCATGATACGCTACATTCATATTGGCACTCGGTATTATTATAATTCCCATAGTATCTATATATTATATAACCCATATAATATAGATTATAACATGATAGATATTAAATATTAAATAAAGTGGATATAAAATATGAACTACCTAGTTAGAACACCATAAATTACTACTTTAAAAAATAAGTTACAGAATGTATGTCAATTTTCAAATGTATTTTAATTTTATAAGAATATTAAATTATTATTATATTATATTTTATTATTCGCTAATGAATTTAATTATGTTATTATAATTTTCTCAATACATTTTATAAGAACCGAAATAAGACAGTTTTTTGCTTGAAATAATCAATATTATCTGCTAATTACAATTATGTAAATACATACAATTATAAATAAATATTATTCCTAAAGTGTAAGGACCTGTAAGGACAAATTTGTATTCTTATACTGCAGTTAATGATATACTCATAGGCGGCCCTTAAACGCTGTTTACTATATTATGAATATTTATCAACGAACTATTTTCCTGTAATCTACAGAAGTATTATTCAATGTTTTGTACATCCATTTTATACTATTTCAATAAGATATATATCACCAAAAATATTGATTTTTTTATATTTTATTGTCGTATAAAGAAAATAGATAATATCATTGGGTTAAATTCTCAGATATTGTTATATTGCATTATATGCACATTATTTATTTAAATTTAAATTAGTATGCTATATAGTATATATAGTATATAAATACTAAAACGATATACAAATTAAAAAATAACATTTTTAATAATTATGTAAAAACATACATTCTCATAAATATAATTGTAAATGAAAGATTTATTTGTCTATATATATTTATATATATTTAGTATAAAATATAAATGATGCAGTATAAACCCAAAATCTTTTGAATAAATATATTTAGAAATATAGCAATTAATATAACACATTAATAAATTATGCATGTACATTGTACAATTTATATATATTTTATATATAATACATATCAATTCAGACTTATTTATATTTTGATTATATACAATTTATATATATATCAATGAACGAATATCAATAATTATAATATGAACATTAATTTTCATATATTTCACAAGTTTGTATTCATAACAAAGATAAGTAGTGCAGTCAGCAAATACACAATACTTCGCAATACAGTGTTATTCTCTTGTTATTAGAATAATACAATAATTGTATAATTAATAATTATAATTAGTATAATTATTAATTATACAAATTTAATTTAATTTTATATTAATAATTTAAATTTATTTACTCGCATGGTTTAATTGTCCATTACAAATGATTGTTTATCATATAAGCGCTATACTAGTGTATTGATAAATAGTATTATCACCTGTTATTCGTAAATTTACTTAGTTAAAAAAGTGGGTGAATAACTTTTATAAAGTACAAGTACAATATTAGATATGAAATATTATATTTAAATATAAAGTAAATATAAATATATCTTATAAATCAATTAGTATTTATCATATGTGATTATTATAATATTAATATTTATTTATCATTAGAAATTATTTTAATACTAATTACAATATGTATTTGAATATCTATGTAACTAAAATTAATAAATTATTCTAAATATAATGAAATTATTGTCTCGGATTAATTAATTTTAGAAAAAGAGTTTATTACGACATAATACTTATTTTATGATGCTATAACAGTATTTCATAATTTTTTCGATAAATTAATCTTTTTGTACTATACATATTTTATTATTTTATAATATTTTTTTATAATTTTCATCTTATTAATTCATCTTAAAAATAATTAAAAAGAAATACATTAATTATAAATATACTGTTTGTATATCTTTTAATAAATAAGAAAAGTTATTGTAATCAATATTGGTCATACAATTCTTCTTACATTTTTATATAGAAATCATGATTACCCAATTATAATTATCTATTCAAGCATTAAATATGTTGTCAAACTGTATTAGCTTACTATCTAATTGATATATATATATATATATATATATATATATTACTATATATTATTTATAAATTACTATATAATATAAATCTATATTAGTGTTTAGTTGATAAACTAGTGGAACATTGATTGTATATTTTTTAAATTATAATGTATTCTAAATCTAAATTACAATATGTTATCGTTATAATCAGTGATTAATAAATGACAAAAATAAGGAACATAATTAACTAAATGAGATATAGAATCCCATTAAATTGCTAATAAGCTAACGTTATAAATTACAAATAGTATCACATCACTAATTACAATTGCTAATTACAATTAAGAAATATACATAATTCATTATATAATTAAATAAATTAATACCTGGCTTCATTTAGACATACTATTTCTATGAATAACATAACATTAACGATCTAATTATTGGTAAAATATTATCAATATACCGTCTACAAGAATTATTTATAATATGCATATATATATATATATATATATATATAGTATATGAAATTATTTATACTGAATAAATACATTTGAATTCGTATTTTCGTAAATGTAAATTAGGTATATTATAATTTACAAATAAGTGATATATGAAATTGTTGTACTATGCACCTACTATTTAAAGTTGTATATATTAATTATTCATAGGTGTTATACGATGGTGTCGGAGTACCGTATTTACACGAAGTATTGATCGCACATCCTAATATGAAAGGCTTGACAGGTAGATAGCCGAATCTCTCTATTGTATCTATATACACTGCCTCGTCCGTTAGCCTCTGCTGATTAAGTATATTAACTGTAGGGGTCAGGCCGTATTCGCCATCGTAATTGCTACCCATTTCTCGCATATATGAACTCGATTATATAATGACCCGTGGATTGATGTGTTTTGTTTACCCAGGCACTAGATGGCTGGATTTACCTCTCAAACTACTACATTGGCAGTAATATTAAGTGATTCTATGTAGTTTGCATATCACTATTATTATAGAGTATATTATTGTATCGGAGTAGTGTAATTTGTACTCTCGGTATTCATAGTACTGTATTCATAAGTACTATCTCTTAGTATGCGATTCAAACGCATACAATGTTTTATATAACATATATTTAGATTCTATACAGGTGTTCTATATTATAGTACCCCTGTATCATGTACACTGTACATTGTACAGTGTACAATGTACACAGTACAGTGTATAGTGTACACATTATTCTGATAGAGTTATAGAAACACATATATATAACATTTATATTTTTTGCATTATCATTTTTCTTATATTAAAAAGTGATATATATTATTTATATATATATATATTAAATTATTATTTTATATAATTTATATGAAATATTAGAATGATATAATATTAATGTTATACATAAGATGTTATGATAATAATAATTTACCAAGGTTATACTTTAGAAATAAATCTAAATGAATATTATATACAATTTATGTAATATGATTATTATTAAAAACTTTTGTGACATATATCAAGCCTCCTGTATCCGAGGATACAGGAAACTTCCTATATTACAGATAAAATATAATATTTATTTTCAGTATATCAATCGTAAATTATAAAATACCTTATATGATAAATTGATTATATTATATTATAGATTAGATTATATTATAGATTATACCTCATTCCCCTCTACTCACCTGGGTGAGGTGAGTAGAGGGGAAGTGAGGGAGGGAGTGTGTGGGTGAGGTGTGTAGGGAGGAATTGGGGTATGTAGTGAGGGAGTGGAGTGAGTGAGTGAGGGAGGGAGTGACTGAGGGAGTGAGTGAGTGGGTGGGTGAGGAGAGTTGAGGGGAAGTGAGGGAGTGAGTGTATGGGTGAGGTGTGTAGGGAGGAAGTGGGGTGTGGAGTGAGGGAGTAGAGTGAGTGAGGAGGGTAGGGAGAAAGGGAGTGAGGGAGTGGAGTGAAGTGGAGAGAAGGAGGGAGGGAGGGAGGGAGGAAGGGAGTGAGTGAGGGAGGGAGGAGTGACTGAGGGAGTGAGTGAGTTGGTGGGATAGTGAGTGGGTGGGTGAGGAGAGTAGAGGGGAAGTGAGGGAGTGATGTGTGGGTGAGGTGTGTATGGAGGAAGCGGGGTGTGTAGTGAGTGAGTGAGTGGGTGAGGAGAGTAGTGAAGAAGGGAGGGAGTGAGTGAGGGAGTGAGTGAGTGGGTGGGATAGTGAGTGAGTGGGTGGGATAGTGAGTGGGTGGGTGAGGAGAGTTGAGGGGAAGTGAGGGAGTGAGTGTGTTGGTGAGGTGTGTAGGGAGGAAGTGGGGTGTGGAGTGAGGAGGGTAGGGATGAGGATAGGGAGGAAGGGAGTGAAGTGGAGAGAAGGAGGGAGGGAGGGTAGGTAGGAAGGGAGTGAGGGAGTGGAGTGAAGTGGAGAGAAGGAGGGAGGGAGGGAGTGAGTGAGTGGGTGGGATAGTGAGTGGGTGGGTGAGGAGAGTTGAGGGGAAGTGAGGGAGTGAATGTGTGGGTGAGGTGTATAGGGAGGAAGTGGGGTGTGGAGTGAGTGAGGGAGTGGAGAGAAGGAGTGATTGAGTGAGTGAGTGAGGGAGGGAGAAGTGAATATGTTATTACTATTTTATTTATCACAAATTGTTATTTATTCAGAAAAATACATTATATAAAATATTGTAAGCAATTATAGATATTTTATATATATATGAATACATTTAATTAATCCACTACATATATTTTACTGAGGTCATATTATTACTCTATATTTTATGACATGTGTCTGGTAGATTCTAGAACCTGCAATATTAATTACAAATATGAATATTGTTAATGTTTCCTGGATATAGTTCACACATTAATATGATAAATTACTCTGAGGAAGCCTTATTACGTTATCTTATTGTAATTCTTATTTATGAAATCCAATTTAGAATAAAACAGATATATGCAAAAGATTATTCAAAATAGAAATACATAATAACTAATAATGTATAATAACGTCAGTGAGATAGAACTATTCCCCTGTGAACTCTACACCTCGTTTATATGTTATAGTTACTACGGAGCTGTTGCCTAGGCAACCACATTACTTGCCTACGTCGGCCGCATGGTGGCTCCACCTCCCGACTCTCCGCCGACCAATAAGAACATGGCGTCGTTGGCTCCGTTGTCCCGCATTCCTCGGCTCGCCAAACTTCAACAACCTTCACAGTTCGGTTGGTCTGCAAGTTTAGATTTCTAGAATAAAGCGTATCTGATTAACGTGAAATGCCTCAAGGAGACAATTCGAATTATTTAATTATTATAGGAAGTATTTTAATTATATGTAATTTCTGTATCTTCTCATCGTAATGGTAAATATTTATTTTAACCTTTTTATATCTTTGATTGAGCTTTTACAAATGTATCTACTAAGTGAACATATCGTATAACCTCGATTATTATACTTTGAATGGTGTAGCCCCGTTACAACACCAATATGTTAAACCAGCTGTCGCTTATCTATGTTTAGCTTATTGTTCCGCGATGCGTTTGCCGACGCCGCGATTAATCGTCGACCTTTGACCTCTAAGATGTTACGGCTCCGACTCCCATCGTATCGCGTCTCGACCAAATTAAAGAACAGTTCAAGAAGCGGCGACAAACGATCGCCGGCGCCGTAGTCATGGCAACCGACGATAATTGTAAACAAGGCCAGAATGGACTACGACAATACTTTTATAGTTTTGCAAGCTTTGTAGTATTAATAAGTAACTTTATATGAATTTCGTTACTTTTAGAAATTCCATTGAATCGAATCATTTCTTTTCGATTATCTGTTTTATGTAATCGAAAAAGCGTGAAAATAAATGAAATAATATGAAATATCGTATTTAGATTTCTTTACTTTATTGCAGATAAGCGTAAAGTATTCAAACAAGTTGGAGATAGTGGTATGTCCCCTAACTACAAATATTTGGCCAGGCATGGTCAATTGCAGAAAAACAGCGCTGGAAGAGACAAAGTCAGTTGTTTTCTTGATTTATCTCTTTCCGAGACAATGTATCCTGTTTTTTAACTAATTATTTCGCAATTTACTTACAGTCGAACCCTTTAACTCCAATAAAGATTGCTAAGAATTCTGATTCGAAATTCAATACCCACGATGACACATCTAAATATGGTTTAAAATATGTATTATTTATAATAACATCGATATAAATGTCAAATATTGTTAATTGTGTTAATATTATATTCATATTAACTTTTAAATTGTGACACCAAAAGTGATTATGTTAATCTATTAAAATAGTCAATGGTGGTTTACCAGTATAATAAATATAAATATATATAACTAACGGCATTACTTTATATATGTATTAATTTTCCAAAAAAGTTTCACTGCCAAAACAAACTTCACAACATTATTCTAAAAAACCTGGGCAAAATAATCACCATCATTTGGATACTACAAATAATGTAAGTTTGTATATGTTTTTAGAACCTTATTTGTACACAATAATAAGGAAGATACCAATTGCATAATACGTTTCAGAGTCAATTCAATTCCGATTCCGAAAATGATGTAATTCATAACAATAAGACTTTTCAAAATCGAAAAATGATTGGTCATCAAAATGGAATTAATAATATAGGTTAGGTGTTTTGGTGTAAGTATTTAGTATTTATATTCATTGTCACTGAATGTGTTATGTATACATAGTATAGAGCAGTTGAGAAACTGTAAAATTCTTACGTAATGGGAATTGGTCAGATAAAAATCTGAATAATTCCATTGTTTTCTTTGCGTATATTCATTATATAAACACCTTCCCACGCCTTCCCACGCCACCTGCAGTACCAACGGCGAAATTGAGTGATTTCGAGCGTTGGCAGTTGGAGCAGAACGCAAACGACGAAAGAAAACGGAGGCAACGAGCAGCAAATCCAATTGCGGTGGCGAGGCGCATTGATTCCGAAATACAAATGAAATGGAAATCGCCGACCCCTCCGCTGATCCCTCAGCCACCTCAAGAGATAAACAGCGATCGGTCATCGATCAAACAACTGTCCGTTGGTAGTTTATATATTTGAGATAATTGTTATATACTTATCCACTCTTTTAATATATACATTCATCTTAATTAAGACTATTAGTTTCTTAAAAAAAACTATATAATCAATTTATAGATTTGATTTGAAATTTTTATTAAAATTTACATAATATAATTTTATTTATATTCGAATGTAAAATGATGAACATAAAATAAGAATATTATGAAGTCATTTTATTAATATATTTATGTAATGAATATTTAAGAATATAAATGTTAAATATAAATAGCAATTGAATTGAGAAATTAGTATATGAAGGTAAATAAAACTCTAACTTAATGTTTGTTATTTCTATATATAATATATATAATATTATTAAATATAATATTATATGCAAAATAATAATGTCTTTTTTTATCTAACTTAATATTTATATTTTTAAATACATCATAGAAGTGATAGGTCACTCTATAATAATAAAAATTGTTATAATATCATTGAGACTTTTATCTCCTTGCATCTAGAATCTTTACAGAAATTAGATAAATACTTTCAGGGTAAAACCCCATAAACTCACAGTTTATGGAGTTTATAAATTCTCAGTTTTCAACACGCTAGCAATAATAACCAAGCAATAATAACCAAGTAGTAATAACCAAGTAGTAATAACCAAGTGATAATGACCAAGTAATAATAACCAAGTAATAACCCGTAATAACAATAGCTAGTAATTCAATATTCTAATCGCCTTTCGTTTTGCCCAGCGCCGAAAGAACACGAAATCCGGTCGGCAGATTCGACGTTCTCCGACTCCGCCGGTATCGAACGAACGTTTCGCAGACGACAGCGGAGACGGGGACGCCGAAGTTCAGGCGGGTTACGACGAGGAAGCCGAACTCGTTCAGCGAATCGAACGCGGTCAACGCGAACTCGAACGAATGAAACAAAACCGATTGACCGTTAGCCGTTGCATTGTTTCTTCTGCGATTGCGGACCGGAGTTCATCTACCTTCGGATTGAGTTCAATCGGCGAATAGTTACACATTTTAAGATTGCTATCATCACCGCAACAAAGCCATCGTTAATAACAATTGGTGCGATGATATTCTAACCTAAGCAACTTTATCTAGTCACTGAAAAGTTGTTCTCCCGACATTATTTTCTGCGCGTTTCAATTATTTTATCGATCCCTAGAAACGGGCTGAAGATGAAAAAATACGACTGAAAAAGCTGGCCCAGAAGAGAATACAGATTGTGAGTCGAATGTCGAATTACAACGAATTCAATAGCGACGACGAAGAAGACGAAGACGACGATGATAAAGAAGACCTGCCACCGCCACCTGTCCTTAAACAACCAAAGAAACTTCCCGTTAATAATAAACATAATTACCTACTTTATTAACAATATCAATATTTACTTACTCGATTACTTACTTAATAGATTACTTACTTTTATATTGCTTACATTTCTTACTTGGTTAATCTATTCAGTACTTATTCGATGACTGATTTCATTACCTACTTCACTACTCTCCCTACTTACTCGTTGCTGGAATGCGTTCAGCGACTATCGTAAAATATGTATTTATTGCCGAAAACCCGTAGCCCCGCCAGTCGCCGCCGTATAGGAATGAGGAGCCCGTCGCTATGACGACGTCGCACCTAATTGATTTGCCGGCCTGTCTAGCCCCGCCCACTTTACCGGAACGCGTCGCCTACCGGCCAGCAGTCGATGACGCCGCCGCCAATGTGGAGTTCTACGCCAGGCACGCGATTGAGAACCACGACAGCCAACAGTTAGTGGTACTTTAGGGGGCGGACTTGACCTTTAGCCTTTACGCCCATATCTCTCTAGGCCCATATCTCCTAGGCTCATATCTCCTAGTCTCATATCTCTCTAGGCTCATATCTCCTAGGCTCATATCTCCTAGGCTCATATCTCCTAGGCCCATATCTCCTAGGCTCATATCTCCTAGGCTCATATCTCCTAGTCTCATATCTCTCTAGGCTCATATCTCCTAGGCTCATATCTCTCTAGGCTCATATCTCCTAGGCTCATATCTCCTAGGCTCATATCTCCTAGGCCCATATCTCCTAGGCTCATATCTCCTAGGCTCATATCTCCTAGGCCCATATCTCCTAGGCCCATATCTCCTAGGCTCATATCTCCTAGGCTCATATCTCCTAGGCCCATATCTCCTAGGCCCTATTCTCCTAGGCCCATATCTCCTAGGCCCATATCTCCTAGGCTCATATCTCCTAGGCTCATATCTCCTAAGCTCATATCTCTCTAGGCTCATATCTCCTAGGCTCATATCTCCTAGGCTCATATCTCCTAGTCTCATATCTCTCTAGGCTCATATCTCCTAGGCTCATTACTCCTAGGCTCATATCTCCTAGGCCCATATCTCCTAGGCTCATATCTCCTAGGCTCATATCTCCTAGGCCCATATCTCCTAGGCCCATATCTCCTAGGCTCATATCTCCTAGGCTCATATCTCCTAGGCCCATATCTCCTAGGCCCTATTCTCCTAGGCCCATATCTCCTAGGCTCATATCTCCTAGGCTCATATCTCCTAGGCTCATATCTCCTAAGCTCATATCTCTCTAGGCTCATATCTCCTAGGCTCATATCTCCTAGGCTCATATCTCCTAAGCTCATATCTCTCTAGGCTCATATCTCCTAGGCTCATATCTCCTAGGCTCATATCTCCTAGTCTCATATCTCTCTAGGCTCATATCTCCTAGGCTCATATCTCCTAGGCTCATATCTCCTAGGCCCATATCTCCTAGGCTCATATCTCCTAGGCTCATATCTCCTAGGCCCATATCTCCTAGGCCCATATCTCCTAGGCTCATATCTCCTAGGCTCATATCTCCTAGGCCCATATCTCCTAGGCCCTATTCTCCTAGGCCCATATCTCCTAGGCTCATATCTCCTAGGCTCATATCTCCTAGGCTCATATCTCCTAAGCTCATATCTCTCTAGGCTCATATCTCCTAGGCTCATATCTCCTAGGTTCATATCTCCTAGGCCCATATCTCCTAGGCTCATATCTCCTAGGCTCATATCTCCTAGGCCCATATCTCCTAGGCTCATATCTCCTAGGCTCATATCTCCTAGGCCTATATCTCCTAGGCTCATATCTCCTAGGCTCATATCTCCTAGGCTCATATCTCCTAGGCCCATATCTCCTAGGCCCATATCTCCTAGGCTCATATCTCCTAGGCTCATATCTCCTAAGCTCATATCTCCTAGGCTCATATCTCCTAGGCTCATATCTCCTAGGCTCATATCTCCTAAGCCCATATCTCCTAGGCCCATATCTCCTAGGCTCATATATCTCTAGTCTCATATCTCCTAGGCTCATATCTCCCTAGCCTCATATCTCTCTAGGCTCATATCTCCTAGGCTCATATCTCCTAGGCTCATATCTCCTAGGCTCATATCTCCTAGGCCCATATCTCCTAGGCTCATATCTCCTAAGCCCATATCTCCTAGGCCCATATCTCCTAGGCTCATATCTCCTAGGCTTATATCTCCCTAGTCTCATATCTCTCTAGGCTCATATCTCCTAGGCTCATATCTCCTAGGCTCATATCTCCTAGGCCCATATCTCCTAGGCTCATATCTCCTAGGCTCATATCTCCTAGGCCCATATCTCCTAGGCTCATATCTCCTAGGCTCATATCTCCTAGGCCTATATCTCCTAGGCTCATATCTCCTAGGCTCATATCTCCTAGGCTCATATCTCCTAGGCCCATATCTCCTAGGCCCATATCTCCTAGGCTCATATCTCCTAGGCTCATATCTCCTAAGCTCATATCTCCTAGGCTCATATCTCCTAGGCTCATATCTCCTAGGCTCATATCTCCTAAGCCCATATCTCCTAGGCCCATATCTCCTAGGCTCATATCTCTCTAGGCTCATATCTCCTAGGCTCATATCTCCCTAGCCTCATATCTCTCTAGGCTCATATCTCCTAGGCTCATATCTCCCTAGTCTCATATCTCTCTAGGCTCATATCTCCTAGGCTCATATCTCCCTAGTCTCATATCTCTCTAGGCTCATATCTCCTAGGCTCATATCTCCTAGGCTCATATCTCCTAGGCTCATATCTCCTAGGCTCATATCTCCTAGGCTCATATCTCCTAAGCCCATATCTCCTAGGCCCATATCTCCTAGGCTCATATCTCCTAGGCTCATATCTCCTAGGCTTATATCTCCCTAGTCTCATATCTCTCTAGGCTCATATCTCCTAGGCTCATATCTCCTAGGCTCATATCTCCTAGGCCCATATCTCCTAGGCCCATATCTCCTAGGCCCATATCTCCTAGGATCATATCTCCTAGGCTCATATCTCCTAGGCTCATATCTCCTAGGCCCATATCTCCTAGGCCCATATCTCCTAGGCCCATATCTCCTAGGCCCATATCTCCTACGCCCATATCTCCTACGCCCATATCTCCTAGTCTCATATCTCCTAGGCTTATATCTCCTAGGCTCATATCTCCTAGGCCCATATCTCCTAGGCTCATATCTCCTAGGCTCCCTATTCGTTTGTGTATCACAACGTAAACGTTGTATATTCTAATAGATTCGTTCGATTTCGCGTAGTTCGCGTATTACTAAATTCCTATTGGTTCAGCTTATTATGTGAAGTATAACATGCCCCTATTGCGATTCCCCCTAGACACGTGGATACGGAACCTTGCGAATTGTGCGGGCGTCGCTTCGCAGTTCAAAGGTTATCTCGACACCGCATCATCTGCGAAAAGATTGTGCACAAGACTCGAGCTCCTTTTGATCCCGGCAAAATGCGCGAGAAAGGAACCGACCTCGAGAAGTTTCAGAAACCCGTTACGTCGAATAAAGTTTGTATGCTATGATTTTGAACAGTCATTACGAATATATATTTTATCCTTTTAAAATATTTGAATTACAATTTATAGTCAACCTTTAAGGTTAGCTGGGAGGAAAGTTATTCGGCTAGATTTATATCTTCGCCATGTATTATAATAAACTAATTACACAAGCTTATTAACTAAACATATTTCTCTGAATGCGTATATTTTATAAAGCAATATGGGCAAACAACATTTATATCGTATCTAGTGAAGATTTAACTGCAATTTATTTAACAATAAATATATTTATATTCATATTATAGAAACTTTGAAATTTGCTCTATTTCGTAAAATTCAAATGTGCGTATGTATGTGTATATATGTGTATGTGTATGTATGTGTATGTGTATGTAAGTGTATGTGTGTGTATGTATGTGCATTTGTATGAAGATTTACTTGTAAGAAATTATAATAAAAATAAAAACATTTAAAAAATGCCGAGTATGCTTAAATGAATATTCTATACAAATAATAACAATATCTCCAAGAGAGTTCTTTAACTTAATGACAAAACCATTATGCAAGTAAAGAGTTGTTAAATCACGTTGTAAAAGTTCACGTTATTGTCATCCGACAGGCAAATGAAGTGCGGTCAAATAATTGGAGAAATAAACACGAAGAATTTATGAATTCAATGAAGTACGCAAGAAAAGTGAAGGCTATTGAGGTAAGAGTCGTCGAATTCTGCTGTCAATCAAATTAATTAATAACTTCATAAACGTAATTAAATATATTAAAAAGTTTATTAAAACTACAGAATTTCATATCATGACTATTATTTATTAGACAAATAAATATTATATTTTAATTCTATTATTTATATCCGTGTTTGTCACAAACCATCGATTCTTTACGCAGGTGAATGGGGGCAATATAGCGGACCTTCCACCTCCTCCTAAAGCCGATACCTCTCACTACAAGATGTGCCCTCACTGCGAACGTAGGTTTGACCGCGACGTCGCCGATCGCCACATTCCAAAATGCAAAGACATGAGACACAATAAGACCACAAAGAAAATCGCAATCAACGCAAAACGACGTTATTAGATTGATTTCGTACGCTGGACCGAAAGACATTCACACTCCCTCCACTTCTCTTGATGACTGTAATTCACAAATGCAAACGACGACATCAGATATATGTTTACGATGTTGTAACCAGTCTATTCACGTGTAGATGCAATTGTATTCCTAATCATTTCAGACTCTACGTTGTCGCAATGATTCACGATATCATATTCAATTCATTTTATAATTCACCCCTACAATAAATTATCAAATTTCACAAATTTCCAATAAAATTATTCAATTTATTTAATTAAACATTGCATTTATTACTGTTTACATTTAATTAATATTCTATATATCATTTAAAGGTTATTTTAGATCAAAATTATATTTAATACATTATAACATATTAATTATATTATATACATGATTTCAACCATAATTCTTATATAATTAGATAGAAACTGAATTAATTTTAAAATTAAAATAATTAATATTCCAATATTCTTTTTTATAAATTTGATAAAACATGTAATTACTATTTAACTTTTGTTTTCAATTATAAAATATTTACATGCAAATGTACACTGGACTCTTATGGCAGATTTACTGAATCAGTAGCATTATATAATATTAAATTATATTCAACATCAATTTATTATATATTTCATCGTAAATTTTGTATCAATTACTTCAGATCAATTCTCGCTATTATCCAAGATTAATCTTAGATATTATCCAAGATTAATCTTAGATAATATGTTTTGCTATTAACTAGATTTGTAAACGTGTGGTTAGCTGCGGATAAAAATATTTTTAAATAATTATTTAAATGTTGTACAAATTCTAATTGTCATGCTATAAATAGTGAATATCTCAAAAATCAAAAAATACAATTGCTATGCCATTTCTAGGAAATTGAAAGACAACAATAAATTATTCAAAGAAGTGTAGGTCTTACATTGTAGTATTATGAATATCTATTATAATTCTACATAAACTACATATGCTAATAGGAAAATTCAACTTTGTGTATAACGATTTAATAATTTAAAAAGTATTAAATAATTTACGTTAGTTTAGTTTAATTTACTTATTTGTATATTTATTATTTGATATGCATCATTCAAAAAAAATACAGTATATTATTGATATATATAATTCTATTATATATATATATATAATTCTATTATATATATATATATATATATATAATTCTATTATATATATATATATATATATATAATTTACATTTTATTATCTAGTAATAAATTTTGACTATTTCTACAGAACAATATATCGTCAAAGTATTTATAGTTAAATAATAAACGAATTTCTTGACAACAAATTTTTAAATTTAATTAATATCATATTTTTCATATATTTTTATTGATATGTTGGCAATGTTTAACTTAAGGTTAAGTATAATGGGTTTAACTTAATATTTAATACATATTCTTTTGTAAATGTACATATATTTAGAAATATAAAAATATCTAAATTAATAATATTTGATTATTTTTTTAATGATCATTATTTATAAATATTGTAAAACTTGTATATTTTTCAATTCTAGCAATATAAGTTTTATATGAAGAGTCAATATTGAATGCTAATTATATATATTTATTTAATATGTATTAATATAAATATACTATTAATTATGCCATAAGATAATTAATTAGTAATATATAACTAATTATTAATTTTTTAATATATATATTTTTTACTCTTTCTAACTATTTAGATCTATATCAACGTTAGAAATATAGAATTATTCAATCGGTAACTTAAATTGTTATTTGGATTGTAATATTGGCACGTACGACGTATAAAACGTAAATTAAACATGTGGTGTATAACACCTTATTACACTTTTTTTTACATGTATAGGGTGCATGAGAAATGTATATTCTTCGTAATATATAGAATATAGAATAATATATAGAATATCATAGTATAATAATATCATTATTTTTAAATATACTATCATTTATAACAAAACTATAATGTATATTATTAATATATGTCATATTTAAATTAATGTATATATATATATAAATTATATATACTATAATAAAATAATTATTATATTACTAATATATTTATACATACAGATTATAACAAGAATATTAATGAAAATACTATAACTGATTACACGAATGGAGATATTAAACTTCTATATGATGAGATAATATATAAAGATAGACATATAAAAAATTAATAATAATTATATTTATTTTACAAGATTATACATAGATTATTTATTATGGAATCCGAATAACAATTAGTATATCTATATAATTACTAGTTAGTATAAGGGTAATGGTATTATTAATAGTCATATTTAAAATCTATAATTTAAAATAAATATTATATGAATTTATACTACCCAAGATCCCAAGATTATAGTGATATCATGTGATTGAAATAATATCAACTTAAAGAAATTATATAATATTATAATTCCACGTTGTCTGAATTGTTTAAATGTCTGCTGTTATTAAATTACAATTTGCTCAACAAATAGAAAACAGAGATGACGTTAATTCTCTATCGTATGTATTTGTAAAAGACGAAACTCATAATAAATTGGATACATCGATTAATTCAACTGAAAAAGGTGTTAAAACACGTGGTTAGAATATATATACTGATTCAATTAATATAATAATTAAATAGTTATACACTCTTGTTAATTAAATTTAACTAAATTAATTGATGTATATAATATTATTTTAATATATATAATAATTATATATATATATATATATATTAATATAAATTACATAATAGAAATAATTTACTTAATTGATTTTGAAATTAAACATTTATAACATAATATCCTACTATTTATAGTGTATATATAATAATTATGTATATAAAACCTTTGATTACAAATATAATATATATCATATATACCAACATATATATATACTGAGACTTGATAAGGGTTGGTAATAAAATTAAATATGGAGTATATGTCTATATTGTATGGTAAGAGTAATGATAATCGAATATACTTCTATTTTATTTTTCAAAAACATTAAATATATTCTTATAAATTAATTTAGTTTTAATTTGACCTAAAAGTTAGCATTTAATGATATAATTATATACGAGATATTTAAAAATATAAAATAAAATACATTTAATAAATTATGAATCTAAAATAATTTGATAAAAAAGTTTAATACATTTTTATATTTCAAATCAAATATTAATTTAAAGGAAATTACTTGAATGTAATGTAATACATAAAATGTAAATATAATAATTCCTTATAATATATATTACTATCAATAAAAAATGTTAATGAAGAACTCAAATTAGTTTTCTCTTAATTAAATACAAAAATAAATATTACATATCTTTAGTAAAAAATCTAATCTTTTTTTCAAATATTTATATTTTTTTTCTAATTCTATTTTTATAGAGAAATCAAATTTACAACAAAAATCACTGTTTTTTCAATTTACGAGTATATATTAAATTAAATAATATTTTGTAATCAGTTATAAATTATAAATAATTACATATTCTATGACATTTAAAATTATATGACATTTAAAAATTTTTTATATTGATTTTAAAATTTTTTATTTATTTGTTTATTTAAAATGATTATAAAGAATTTATAATAATTACATTTTCTGGTTGCTGGGAATGTTGAATATATAGTAACATATAGATAGTATTATATTATATATAACATATGTATATTGATATAAATTCATTATTATTATGCAGATATGACATTTTTAAAGAAATCTCCTGACCAACCAATTTGTGGAAGGCCAATTATTCTTCCGGACAATTATAGTGGTTTATATTATATTTAACTCTGCAATATATTAAAGAAAAATGTTATGTACAATTTAAAAATTAATTTGATTATATATCCTTATTATATAACATATCCTAATATTATTTGTATAATTTAGCATATTTTATGAAAAAAATGGATAATGAAAATATAGAAATAAAAGAAAAGTTCAAAGATTTCATTATGTGGAATGCGGATAATAAGCAAAATAAATTTATGAATTTTTTCAAATATTTAGACGTTTTAGATATAGTTAGTTTATATATATATATATAATTATATAGAATATAAGTTTTATATATTATGTATACAGCATATATATATATATATATGATATAATACTAATAATATTTTTATTGTAAAACATGATAGTATATAGATCTAATTACTTTCAAATATTGAGTAGTGTATATATATAATTAATTAAAATATCCTGGAAATTACACATGTTTTGTTACATTAAAATAATTTAACATTTTTTTTACAGATACACGAAAAGAATTAATTTAAGATTAATTTGAAATGTTATTTGAAAATAAATGTGAATTAAATTTTAATTGTTATTAAAATGTAAATTAAACTAAAATTACGTTTAGCTTATTTTTTATTTTATAAATAAATATGTACAAATATTATACAAATGCATTCGATGTAATAAACATGTGCCGATGTTCTGCTTTGATACAACGAGGTCACTCGATGTCGGATGTCGGACTAGCTTCGCATTGTACCAGGCTCACCGTCTGAGTGACGTGACTTGCAGCAGGCACTCGACGTTGAAAGACACGTCGGTTCCGATGTACACCTGATGAGACCAGGCCGCTAGGCAGAACATTATGAGTGGTCGGTCAACGGCGTGACCGATGACTTTTAGAATTTGTCGCTTGACCTCGATTTCGTCGCTGTATGCTTTGCATACCTTCGCTGCTGCTTCGACTAAATTGAATTAACTTTTATTTTATAATTAAATAAAGAGGGTTTATGATATTGCCAACTTTATAACTGGTCGATTAATTAATTTATGAGAGACAATTTAACTGGTATTTTAACTAAATTTATTGTATATGAGATTAAAATTACTAGTATATAATAATGATGGTGATAGTTAATAATTAATATTAAAGTGAAGGATTTAATGTTAATATATGCTTGTACTAACTAAACATGCTGTGTGTCCAGCTATTATAAATTGTATCATCTTCTAAATTATCAAGTCCCTCGAATACTCTTCGAACACAATTCATCTTTTTTAATTGATTTTCCTATTCGAGATTCAAACAATTTAAAATAATATTATTCTATTATTATATAAGAGAAGTTGTATGAAAAATGTAATACAAATAAAACATTTAAATATATATATATATATATATTATTTACAATATTTATAGATGTTAGAATCATATAATTGTCAACTTTCATTTGAACAGAAATTGAATTAGTATTTTCATATATCATATTACTTTGATTTATATGAAATTAGAAACCAAGGATTCAAGGAGGAAGGCCAGTTGTTGAAATTGATTGTCTAGGAGTTCATTATCAATTGGAATATCAGAATTTAATCTAGAAATTAATTTTAAAATTAATTATGAAATAAATATATTTAATAATATATTATAATATAATATATTCGAATGTAATTATTTAGAAATTAAATTAAATCATCAATAGGATCAAATTAACAATTGTTTTATTGTTGGTTTTGCAAGCAACATCAAAATAGAATACAAAGATGTATTGACAAATTGATGCTACGGCAACTGAATTAGAACATCGATTAACATGTGTTGTAGTCGGTGATTTGCCAAGGTGTTCAATAGCGTAAAAGCTCGAGCGTTCAGCTTCGACCAATCATGCGTACAGTTGTGTAACTGGGCACAGTTATCTTTAACTATCCTGGGTACTCCTACCAGGTTTACATTGTTATCGAATACCAGTTGTCGTTTCGGAGCTAATGGTAAATAAAATGAAATCAAAGTAGCCGGAGCCATATTTAGCTTGGATAGAGATTTATTAAAATTGTGTCGCTTTATAAAATTTACTATATTTTCGGATGCGTAATTATTAAAAGTATTCTAAAATAAATTTAGCAAATATATTAGATAAATATGAAAAAGGTAAACGTTTTCAAATTCGTTATAATTTTACAAACTATTAATATTCCAAAATAAACAAACATTGAATTGGAGAAAACTGAGTAATATTCTGAATATTTGATTTTTTTGGTGTCTTCGCTAATTTTGGTGTTTTTAGAGGCATCTCTATTTATAAGTTATACATATTACAATACATAGAATATAGCATATTACAATGTATAAGAATTTTTTTAAATAATTTATTTAATACAATCAATAGCCATTCATTTCTAAATATTAAAATATACATAAATATATATATATATATATACAGTATTAAATCTATAGGTAAATATTATGTTAAAAATATTTTAAAAACCATATCAATATAATTATTATATTTCATTAATATAATGAAATTATTTTAAAAGTAGTAGATATTCGTTATTGTTTAGTTAGATACCAAGATATATATTCAAATTATTATTATGGATACGTTATGACCTTGCAACATATAATTATTTTCAATATCTAATTATAATATTAAGATAATAAATTCTATTATAATCCATATAATGTATATAGGTAGATAAATTAATTTAAATGTATTGAAAATTTTATTTTAGTTTGTATACTCATAGATTATGTAATATTCCTATTGGAATAAATGTCATAAGAAATATAACTACTTATTATAAAATGACATAATTTAGATTCATTTTGGTGAGGATAATATAGATCAATTTATCTAATACTGATAATACATAATTTGTTATAAATAACAATTATTAAAAATGATTTCATATGCAATAATAAGTTATTTCAATGATAACATACACCAAAAGTATTTATAATACAGAATTATATAAACTATGTTATCTAATTGTGTTTCTTAATTAAAATTATGTTATAATGAATTTATTTACTCGGATAGTTATAACCCTTCTCGAATGATATATATTTCGCATATTTTAATTTATTATAATTAAAATATATAGAAAATATCTGAAATCTGACATTCTAAAAAGTATTTAATGGGGATAAAGTATTCCTCGAAATAATCAGTGAGTAACATATTTTAAGTGCAGAATATAAATGAATTTTAATTATTGACTACAACCAATATATATAAATATTTGTTAAAGATTTAATTTAATAATATATGGTTAAAACTATCCTAATATATAACAACTCCATAGGAGTATGGTGAGAATAATTAGAAGTAATTAATAATACAAAATTGATAAAAAATTAAGAGATTGTATGAAAAATAGCAGGAATAATCATATGTGTTGGTTATTTTCGAATTTCTAAGGACGTGAGGGCAACGCCTTGGGAGTGTTATAAAATGTAATATTACAAGTATAATATATCTAATATAAGTAGTATATGTTGATTTACTTTATATGCTATTAATATTCAATTCCGTTTTCTTAACCTGCGATCTACGATAACCAATCTATAACACACCCCTTTCCTCCGTAGACATACTAGGCCATATTAATTTTGATTTATTAGATATGCAGTTTATTATTCAACTAATATGTAAATTATCTCTTATAGATCATAATTCATTAACTAACTAAAAAAGTTCAGAATAATAAAGCGTATGGATTGTTTAATATTTAAACTTTAGTATAAATACTTAATTAGAGAGTTTCTAATAAAATAAATATAATATATTTATAGATTCAAATATTTATACATCTAGCAAAGATTTAAATGATTATTTTATTTTATTTCCTTAAAATAGTATTACTATATATAATTTATTTTTAATATATTTAAAATATTACAAAATATTATATATATTTTGTATTATATTATTTTAAAAGATTGATAAAGTTTTCATAAACATATATTATTATTTTCTATATTTACTGCGTGGCTCATATGAAATTGACTACGTATACACCGGCTATATATAATTTGTATTAATACAATTAATATTTTCTCTTATAACTAATATTTATTTTAGAAAAATGTCTTTTGATATAAGTATATTAACATTATTATTATCTCTGTTATTATGTGTAGAATCTGTAATGTTTAACCTTCCCCCTGGATTAAAGAAGTGTTTCAAAGAAGAAATTCATAAAGATGTATTTTTATCAGGGGAATATGATATATCAGAAGCACCCGAACAGAAGACTTTATTAATGGTTTGATGTTTTTCTTTATTAATATGTTATACGTATATAATATATTTAGTTGTTTAAAAAAACAATAATAATCATATTGAAAAAATTATAATATTTAAAATAAATTTAATTAGGATTCGGGTAATAACAAACTATTGTATCCTATGCCTGTACCATATTATGAGTATATGGGTTCAAACATCAATATATATGTATATATCCCTAAATATATAATAATAACGTGTTTAGTTGCTATTTGTCCCCATACAAATTTGCATCCTATTATGAATGTCTTATAATGGAAGGCGTCACGATCATAATTATAGAAATGAAATAATAACTTATGGCGAAAATAGAAGATTATTATTAATCTATTTAGTCTACTTACTATGGGAATTCACTTCTATAACTTTAATAGACTCTTGCTTTGTTTATTCTATAGTTAAAACATAAAATAAACTAGTCGATACAGAGGTTATAATACAACATTGTACGATTACTGCAACACTCACCTTATTGTATTCAGCTATAGAATTTTGTGTAGATATAATATTAATTGTTATATTAAACTAATCTGTTACAATAAGAGATTCCACTTTTTTCATTTATCACACCTTATTACAACATATGCATGAATAGTTAATTACTGAAATAATATAAGAGTAAGAATCTAATAACCTCATAAAATGTTTATTAAAACAATATATTTACTGTCATTGTATATTGTATTAATTAATTAACTACATTTTCCAACATCAGCTTTCTTATTCACTTCTATTTTTAATTCACTTTGATTTTCACTAAGTTTATGTGCACATAATGTGTATACATAAACATAAACATTTTTATTGTATTAGTCCGCTCAGATTTTTATTCTATGAGTTGTATTTACAATATAATAAGATTAATAATATTAATTTGGTGCTTTATATCCGGAATTCTTATAATAATATTTTATTGAGTAATTATTTTAAAAATACTATTATTTTAAATTAACTCATTATTTTTTTTTGTAAATTTACTTTTTCTGTAGGATTTAAATCTTGGCATGTCAATAAAATATAAATTAGGCAATTCAAAAATGATATTACTTTGATGGTTTTCTAGGTATTTATTAACTATCCGCATAATTACTTTTATTACCACAATTTTTGTAAAACATGAAAACAAACTTCAAAGATACATTACTTTGTTTGCCAGTTAAATTTAGTTGAGTATTATCCAACTGATACATGCACTACACGATATGTTAGATTAGGATATGATTTAATATTCCATAGTTAATAGTATATTCTATGTAAAGTTAAATATAACAAAGTAGCATGAATATGTAATAATAATTACATTTGCTGTTCGGTGTAATTTGGAAAATAGCTTAATAAGATTTTGAGGATAAATACTTAAATATAGTAATTTATTGAGATTAGACCAAGCAGTTGGATATTATATAAGTCGTCATTAGATGCTACATTGATGTATAATTAATATAATAAACAGTATACACAATATAGTATAATATCAACTATGTATTCATAAATTCAAATATTAACATAATTCATATTATCATCTCCTACCAGGATGTTTACATAAAGAGTGTAAAATGGCAGCGATATGTCAATTAGATTGTTAGATGTTCACCATATAAATTCACATTACACCTTCATATTACGTTAAAGCTTTTCAGTAATAAATGTTTTTGTATCTAAATTTAATAAATGAACATGAAACATTTCATATTTATATTTGAAATTAAATTTTAATATAAAAATATAGTAAAATTAAATTAAATTGTATTTTATTCATTTGAATCCTTTCACCTTAACCAGTACATTAGGATTAGTGAAACTTATGGATAAATAGTACAACATTCTTCCAAAGCTTCTTCTTTTGTTTAAGTGCATTTTACACATGTTCTGGTTTGATATTATTTTGAGACTAATTTCAGTTGGTCAAATAAGAACCATTGATCTATTGATTAGCAGTCTAGACCTTAGATATTTTACATTCCACCACCGAAGCAGTTATATATATTCCTGTTTAGATACCGAATCATAAAAATAGCTTCGGAGTCTATTCATAGATCATATATTATATAATTTAATAATAGCACGGTTTTCTAGTTTTTATTGGCGTTATATCTTCGATACCGCATTAAACATTGTTATTAGGGATATAATACCTGGAATACGATATGGAACCCATAATGTATTTTCGCATAGTTATTGAGCTTAATAATGTTAAAATTATTAGCTATTTGACTGAATTATTCCATTGATAATTACATTAGCACAAAATATTAAATAAAGTGAATACAAATTTTCATATACAAATCTAGAATAGATTATTTTTGACATTTCAATTAAATCTTCTGCTAATAAATATATTGAATTTATACGATTAGCAAATCATTACCTAGTTTATATACACGAATATGTCTGGGTTTATCCATATGTGCTCAGACTTGCTCAAAACTTTATTGCAAATATTCTATAAATATAATTATATAGTTAATATCTATATTATGTATATATATATATTTTATATATATATATATGTATGAATTCAGTTCATATGTATTGTCTTTATTATTTAGTTACTAGTTATGCTATATTTAATCATTTTAATACTATTTTACCATTTTATATAGATAACAGATACCAAAGGACATATTTTATATAAAAAGGACGAAGCTCAATCAGGAAAATTTGGATTATCAACTGAAGATTACGATCTTGTAGAAATTTGTTTTTCTTCGACTATGAATCACGGTTTGTTTATTAATTATTAATATGTTATTAGCATTAACAATATGAACTATTACATTTAACTTGGTATGCGATTTTTATAATCCTAATATTAATGCTGGTTGTAATTCTAATATATAAATATTATGAATATTCCCATATAACATAACAGAGTTATTTTAAGTAATCTTTTTTAATTCTTTTAATTTTAAGTAATACATGTGATATATAATTTAAATAATATATTTTTATAATTATGACAATTCAAACTAATAATCTTCACCGTATTTTGATTTTAGCAATACTACTTATATAATGTTTTATAAAATATTGTTGTGATTTTCAGGTGGGAGAGGCATGGATAGAACTGTTTCATTAGTAACAAAGCATGGAGCTGGTGCCAAACCTCAGGAAGATGTTAGTGGAATATTATATATCAGCAAATTATTCACTTATCCGAATTAAACATGATAATTAATCATTAAGTAAAATTAACTTAAATTTTATTTTAAAATAAATAAATTTGTTAATTCCTTATATTTAAGTATTTGTGTATATATTTATATTTAAAACAATTTATATACTTTATGATGTTCAATATTGTTCCTATTTATTATTAAACTATTGAATCATTCCTGGTGCAGTTAGCTCAAGCTAAGAAGTTGAAACCGTTAGAAGTCGAGTTAAAGAAGCTTGAAGAACTCGCGCTTTCGATTGTCAATACTTTTGCGTACATGCGAGAGCGAGAAAAGGAAATGAGAGATACAAATGGTTGGCGGTCATTTCTTCAAACATAATTACAATTGATACTTTACAACAGATATTGTTATTTCATTATTTTCATTATTTTGAAATCAATATTATAATACAGAAGAATCTCATTAATAATGGTTGCTTATAATAGAATTGATTTTGATATATTAATGTATATCATTTTTGTTAAATAATTATTTATTTCATTTTACACAAATTTAATCTACAATGCATAATTTAGTTTAATACTAAAATTAAATAGAATATAAATTAATTAAAATGATATAATATTTTCTCAAACTAATATTCTCTTTTTTGTAAAGATAATACATACATTTATGTAATTAATATATATTAAATTTGTATTTTACCTAATATATAATATTATATACTTCATAATTCTTATTTATTTAAACTTTCAAATTGAATAAACTTTTATCCAAATGATGTAAATTTCTAATCTGTCGTAGTAAATCAATTGTAATAATTTAATGAAATATATTTTCTGGAATCCGGTATTTAATTTTAGAACAAATATAAATCTTAAATCTTAAATTTCCTTTAAATATTATTTCTATAATTCATATTTTAATCACACTATTTTTAATATTGACTTAACATCACGAATATTCTATTATTAATGATTTCTTTAACTCTGCAGAATCCACACATTCCCGAGTGCTATACTTCAGCATCGTTTCCATGGTTACACTCTTTGGTTTAGCAGTATGGCAGTTTACGTATCTTAGAAGTTTCTTTAAGTCCAAGAAGCTAATTGATTAATTCGGCGTACATTATCTTACCAATTTATGTACATACTTCCAAAACGGTATAATTGTTTACGTTTCATTATTATACTTTTTTTTTTCTTCGGAGTAACATTTCCGATAATTTTACGAATGATTCTATTTAATAAAATATATTTATACATTTGTTAATTCAATTTAGCGTTTTATATTCTATTAATAATATTTTGAATATTCAATAATCATCAGTAATAGAAAATAAATAATAATACAATTTCATACATGTATTTAATATCTTAAACAAAGTCTATTATCTTGCACTATTTTACATTATGATAATTTAATTTGATTTTAAAGATATGTTAAATTTAAGTTTCTATAATTATTGTTAATATATAACAACATATTATTTATTATTGACTATCAACGATTTATAATTAAATAAAAGAACATAGATAATAATGACTTCAATCACACCATTTTCACCCAACAACAATCTGAAATAAAATGTATAATAATTAGACATGTTTAATATTGAATAGTATATAATGTTTTAATGTAAACATTATAATTTCCATTAATTACTATAGTAGTTCAAGGAGTTGTCATATATAAAACAGATCCAATTGTAGAATAAACTCTAGATTGCATATTTTATATTTATTATTAACAGATTACAGTATAATATGGGTATAATATGGGTCGTCTGATTAAGTAGTCAGGATAATCAATCTAATGAAATCACTAAAATATAATGTAATGAATAATATAACTTTATATGCATTGCCGAAGACATTTGTTTAAAAAGACCAGAAGTGCAATCGAATGTCATTTCGTACCAGATTAATGAATTGAGTGTATAATGAACTGCGTGGATCAATGACTAATTGCAACCTTAATAAAATTCTCGGTAAAACCACAGAATTGGATTGGGAGTTATTTCGTTCAATATTATATAGATTCAGTGGATGATTTCTAGGATAGTATAAATATAACAAATGCATCTAGCATCACTAGCATAACAGATAATCGCATGAGTTCCTGGATAATCGTAGAACTCAATATTATATCTAATAGTTATAAATTCAATAGCATTGTGAACAATTCTCAATAATTATTTAAATAAAAAATGTTAAACATTTAATTTATCAATTATAATATCGTACCGGCATAATAGTAATTCAATATTATTGTACGGCTGATATATGTTTTAAACAAAACAATTTCTACGCATTCGTATTGGAGAATTTATATAGTATATTATGTAATATACGTTATTAGATCATTCTGAAGTTTTATATGATGTAATACGACGGAGTGATATGTCACCGAACTTACCTACCAATTGAAATCGAGTATCAACGATGACGTCAGAGAATGTTACGCAATATCCTGAGCTATTCGCCCGAGAAAACATTTACAGTAAGCCAGGAGTTCGCATATGTTATGTCATAATAACGGTAATTGGTGTTTCCGGTTAGTTAGTATCCTTGTATCCTTTTAGATATCCATTAAGCTTGTTACTAATGCATTTCCTAACGAAAATTATAGTTACTATTGTTTAATTATACAATACGTTTGGACGACGTCCAATGGACGTGCGACGCACGTCGTGCGTCTTCGAGAGTATGTTTATTTGTTATTTGTTATTATTTATCTTTATATTGTAATTACTCATTTACAGTCATAAGTTATATAAGGTCAATTTTATTATTGATATCCGCTATATGACCTCTATATATTCCTCTATATTACACTGTATATCTAAAACCCCATATATACTTTAATTGTATAAGTACGTTTGAATGTTATTTCTAAAAGTATATTTTATTTGTTAATATATGTACTTATAGGTTTAAATTTTAGGTTACAGGTACCGTATTTTTATATTCTGTTTATATTCTGTTTATCTTCTGTTTATCTTCCGCTTATCTTCTGTTTATCTTCTGTTTATCTTCTGTTTATCTTCCGCTTATCTTCTGTTTATCTTCTGTTTATCTTCTGTTTATCTTCTGTTTATCTTCTGTTTATCTTCTGTTTATCTTCTGTTTATCTTCTGTTTATCTTCTGTTTATCTTCTGTTTATCTTCTGTTTATCTTCTGTTTATCTTCTGTTTATCTTCTGTTTATCTTCTGTTTATCTTCTGTTTATCTTCTGTTTATCTTCTGTTTATCTTCTGTTTATCTTCTGTTTATCTTCTGTTTATCTTCTGTTTATCTTCTGTTTATCTTCTGTTTATCTTCTGTTTATCTTCTGTTTATCTTCTGTTTATCTTCTGTTTATCTTCTGTTTATCTTCTGTTTATCTTCTGTTTATCTTCTGTTTATCTTCTGTTTATCTTCTGTTTATCTTCTGTTTATCTTCTGTTTATCTTCTGTTTATCTTCTGTTTATATTCTGTTTATCTTCTGTTTATCTTCTGTTTATCTTCTGTTTATCTTCTGTTTATCTTCTGTTTATCTTCTGTTTATCTTCTGTTTATCTTCTGTTTATCTTCTGTTTATCTTCTGTTTATCTTCTGTTTATCTTCTGTTTATCTTCTGTTTATCTTCTGTTTATCTTCTGTTTATCTTCTGTTTATCTTCTGTTTATCTTCTGTTTATCTTCTGTTTATCTTCTGTTTATCTTCTGTTTATCTTCTGTTTATCTTCTGTTTATCTTCTGTTTATCTTCTGTTTATCTTCTGTTTATCTTCTGTTTATCTTCTGTTTATCTTCTGTTTATCTTCTGTTTATCTTCTGTTTATCTTCTGTTTATCTTCTGTTTATCTTCTGTTTATCTTCTGTTTATCTTCTGTTTATCTTCTGTTTATCTTCTGTTTATCTTCTGTTTATCTTCTGTTTATCTTCTGTTTATCTTCTGTTTATCTTCTGTTTATCTTCTGTTTATCTTCTGTTTATCTTCTGTTTATCTTCTGTTTATCTTCTGTTTATCTTCTGTTTATCTTCTGTTTATCTTCTGTTTATCTTCTGTTTATCTTCTGTTTATCTTCTGTTTATCTTCTGTTTATCTTCTGTTTATCTTCTGTTTATCTTCTGTTTATCTTCTGTTTATCTTCTGTTTATCTTCTGTTTATCTTCTGTTTATCTTATGTTTATCTTCTCCTTATCTTCTGTTTATCTTCTGTTTATCTTCTGTTTATCTTCTGTTTAAATAACTCGCACGCATCGTATCCATATGCTATAAACTACATATTAGTAAATTAAATATAGATAAGCGAGTTAGTTGTTTAGTTGAATTACTGAGAAACAATATAGAGATAGCAGATATGACCATGGTCATATCTGTATATGCATATAAAAATAGCAATACATCTATACCTATTGTTATACATGTATTGTTTAATTATATGTAAGTATAGTTATAATTAATATATTTTACATCGACATATAATTAGGTATAGATCTATGGATATTTCTAGTATATTTGACAATGCATTCGATATAAAATCGAGATCTTCGAGTCAATATCCAATTAACCAGATACATTAAACACAAATTATTAGTTATCCCGAACTCTATTCTGATATCAAGCCATCGTTCCGTTATCATAAGATAATTGACCTATTTACAGTGAAGTATTCTAACATTGTCAGTACTATCCGAATTGAAATGTGCAGTTTCAGCCGGCAACTAAATAATATTTCATATTATCGCGCGTAGAGCTAACGTAACAAAAACCATTGTAACGTTACAATTATCCCGGCATTGTCTGCTGCTATATCAGAAGCGACTGGGGTTATAGAAAATGTTGGGTACATATGTTTGACGATATACGGTCATCAGTCATGAATATAGAGTGGGTGTATTGCATTACTATACACATGAATCATACATATTGATCCTATTTTACCCACCAATACGGATAACAATAATTTACGATAAATTACCATCTTATAATACGTATATCGGTTTCATTCGTGACCACCTCAAAGAGATTCTTTCAATACATGAAGTTACGTAATTATTATATAAAACACCTTTTCTAGTTTAATATTTAAAATATATTATTGTATATTGTACAATGTACAATGTACATTGTACAATGAGTATTCATTTGAATACTAGAATTGCGTGATTATGTATGTAACAAATGATTTAGATAGATCAATAGATATTACCGCTATACAATAATACGCGTTAATGAATGCTAATTAGGTTCACTAAATGGTAATATTACTACGAATGTTATGATTTGTCTAATTGATTGGATAGTTATTCATTTAGACAAGAAACTCACCTACGAGGTAATATGTATAGATTAATCTAAATAATTGTATTTTATACATATATACACTGTACACACGCTACGCATTGTGTAGACTATTGTAGGGAATACACGATACATTCTACTATATAAATAAACATCGCACACATTGTAGAACATATGGTGAATTGAAGGTGACTTACACGGACCCTATCGATTAAAGTGCAATAATTGCACAATACACCATAACAAATAATACCCGAATAACACACCCATTCAAAATTAACGGTTCGAGCGTTCCATATAACGTGCTATATAACGTTCCATATAACGTCCCATATACGCGGGCGGAAAACGCCGAATTATAGAAACGGAATTCCGTATAGGTAAACCAGGCAACGGAGTAGCGCGTGTTCATTCCGCGTATACACATCAAACACGTGACTTCACCGCTATGTACCGGTATACATAGCATTACACAGTTACAGTGGTCCATATGCCGAGTTTTTCATGTACTAATTACGTGGCGGTTTGTTGCAGGATGGCCCCCGGACGGAGTGGCCCCGCTCCGGACACCAAGGTCAGTATGAATCATCCGTAGCGGAGTCATTACGTATAATTAGGCCGGTGGTGAGACTCGTTCCAGGCATGCGACGATCAATTATTGAACGGTCGGAGTCCGGTAGACGCTACTCGGATAAAGCACGCTGTATAATGTAAATAGTGTACGCCCGTAGATACCACAGACTGGGCCATTGACCAGTGGTCAGTTGTAGCCGCGGTATTCGACTGGTAAAGGAAAACTTGGCTAGTAAAATTCGGCTAGTAAAGTATATTTATAACGATATATCGTTGGCGCTAATGTAGCGTGGGTATTTTAAGAGGAGTGGCCATTGAATATATTAAATTAATACATTTCAATGGCCGCTATAACTATTAATACTTTTAATGTATTTAGATCCGCGTATTCGCGAATCGACACCCGTAAACACACGCAGACGCGTACAAACGTACACAATCGCACGCAAATATGAAATCTCACTTAAATTTGCGTGCGGAAAAAAATACGTATCTACTCCTGGAATTAGTATTTGGCAGTTGAATCAGATCTCATAGTCTTTGTAAAGCAATAAGTTACATTGGTTACAATAAGATAATGTCAACGGAATCATTCACTAGTACTTCGAAATACTAGTGTAAGAAGTAATATAGCGAGAGGTTTAATAAATGAGGTGTTAGTGTCTAGGTGGTAGACACACTACCCCTATAACTGTAATGGGGTAAACACTACTTATATAACCGTAATAGGGTAAACACTACCTATATAACTGTAATGGGGTAAACACTACCTATATAACTGTAATAGGGTAAACACTACTTATATAACCGTAATAGGGTAAACACTACCTATATAACTGTAATGGGGTAAACACTACCTATATAACTGTAATGGGGTAAACACTACATATATAACTGTAATGGGGTAAACACTATAGATATAACTGTAATGGGGTAAACACTACCTATATAACTGTAATAGTGTAAACACTACCTATATAACTGTAATGGGGTAAACACTACCTATATAACTGTAATAGGGTAAACACTACCTATATAACTGTAATGGGGTGAACACTACCTATATAACTGTAATGGGGTAAACACTACCTCTATAACTGTAATAGGGTAAACACTACCTATATAACTGTAATAGGGGTAAACACTACTTATATAACTGTAATGGGTAAACACTACCTATATAACTGTAATAGGGTAAACACTACCTATATAACTGTAATAGGGTAAACACTACCTATATAACTGTAATGGGGTAAACACTACCTCTATAACTGTAATAGGGTAAACACTACCTATATAACTGTAATAGGGTAAACACTACCTATATAACTGTAATGGGGTTAACACTACCTATATAACTGTAATAGGGTAAACACTACCTATATAACTGTAATGGGGTAAACACTACCTATATAACTGTAATGGGGTAAACACTATAGATATAACTGTAATGGGGTAAACACTACCTATATAACTGTAATAGTGTAAACACTACCTATATAACTGTAATGGGGTAAACACTACATATATAACTGTAATAGGGTAAACACTACCTATATAACTGTAATGGGGTGAACACTACCTATATAACTGTAATAGGGTAAATACTACCTATATAACTGTAATGGGGTAAACACTACCTATATAACTGTAATGGGGTAAACACTACCTCTATAACTGTAATAGGGTAAACACTACCTATATAACTGTAATAGGGGTAAACACTACTTATATAACTGTAATGGGTAAACACTACCTATATAACTGTAATAGGGTAAACACTACCTATATAACTGTAATAGGGTAAACACTACCTATATAACTGTAATGGGGTAAACACTACCTCTATAACTGTAATAGGGTAAACACTACCTATATAACTGTAATAGGGTAAACACTACCTATATAACTGTAATGGGGTGAACACTACCTATATAACTGTAATAGGGTAAACACTACCTATATCACTGTAATGGGGTAAACACTACCTATATAACTGTAATGGTGTAAACACTACCTATATAACTGTAATGGGTAAACACTATATATATAACTGTAATGGGTAAATATTATATATATATATATATATATATATATATATATATAAATAATGGGATAAACACTACCTATATAACTGTAATAGGGTAAACACTACTTATATAACTGTAATGGGGTAAACACTACCTATATAACTGTAATAGGGTAAACACTACCTATATAACTGTAATGGGGTAAACACTACATATATAACTGTAATGGGGTAAACACTACCTATATAACTGTAATAGGGTAAACACTATTTATATAACTGTAATAGGGTAAACACTACTTATATAACTGTAATGGGGTAAACACTACCTATATAACTGTAATGGGTAAACACTATAGATATAACTGTAATAGGATAAACACTATATATTTAACTGTAATGGGGTAAACACTATATATATAACTGTAATAGGGTAAACACTACCTATATAACTGTAATAGGGTAAACACTATAGATATAACTGTAATGGGGTAAACACTGTAGGTAATATCAATTTTTCTATTGGATAACAAAGAATTATGTTATATTACCTGTTATTAATTGCTAAAATGTTCTTATTATTATCTTTCCTGCAGTTAATAGTTTATTATTAATTTCAAGAACAATACAAGCATTATTATTATTAATATATATATATATATATATATATATATATATATATATATATATATATATATATATATTCGTCAACACTGTTTGTTTACGATAGACCATTACGTTTATGTTTACTCATTATATTGTTACGTAATAATAATACTTTCCTTATAGTTCTACTTACCCATCCTTAAAATAATACAGTTACTTTAATAGCCACACTATAGATATTATTATTCGATCCTCCAGAGTGTGCCGATGAGGAGTTATAGATCCACAACGCCCCGCCCCTAAGACACGCCCCGCCACTAAGAAACGTCCCGCCCCTAAGATACGCCTCACCCCTAAGACATGTCCCGCCTATAAGACACGCCCCGCCCATAAGACACGCCCCGCTACTAAGAAACGTCCTGCCCCTAAGATACGCCTCTCCCCTAAGACATGTCCCGCCTATAAGACACGCCCCGCCCATAAGACACGCCCCGCTACTAAGAAACGTCCTGCCCCTAAGATACGCCTCTCCCCTAAGACATGTCCCGCCTATAAGACACGCCCCGCTACTAAGAAACGTCCTGCCCCTAAGATACGCCTCACCCCTAAGATACGCCCTACCCCTAAGACATGTCCTGCCCATAAGACACACCCTACCACTAAGAAACGTCCTCACCCCTAAGACATGTCCTGCCCATAAGACACGCCCTACTACTAAGAAACGTCCTGCCCATAAGACACGCCCTACTACTAAGACACGCCCTACTACTAAGACACGCCCTACTACTAAGACACGCCCCACCCCTAAGATACGCCCCGCCCCCTTGTAGGTAACACAATCGCCATTGTTGTACTACGTAGAAGCGCCAGTATTCAGAAGACCGTATCCAGCATCCTACTGGTCAACCAGTCCGTCGTAGACTTGCTATCGTGCCTGGTGGTCGTATTGACCCTTATCAGCTCGGAGAGCTACACGGACATCGGTCACTTCGGTACAAAGGGTCTATTGTTCTGTCTGTTCTGGATCAGCGACTATTGGTGCGTTGGCTGACGAACTACGTACTGTTTTATTAACTATACATTAGTTTATTATATATATTGCGTACATAGGACGGTATGAGTGCTTACGGTATTGGTGTTGTACGATGTATGTACGTAAGCCCTACTTACATACACCCTACACCGTACGCTGTACGGCGTACAGTGTAAATTGTACAGAACTCCATGTAATAATAATCAGATGCAATAATAATCCATGCAATAATAATCAGATGGATAACTTTCGTTCTTATTGAATCCTTTTTATAAGTTATTGAATCCATTGTATTAGTTATTGAATCATTTTTATAAGTTA
>OZ038314.1:39239406-39264888 GCA_964035775.1 Osedax frankpressi | reverse complement strand
AGAGAGAGAGAGAGAGAGAGAGAGAGAGAGAGAGAGAGAGAGAGAGAGAGAGAGAGAGAGAGAGAGAGAGAGAGAGAGATAGGATCCCTTACTAAGAACTAAGGAATGTTTGTGGTCAAACATGTATAAACATATATTGAAATATCTCCACCTCAAAGTAATTTTGTTTGAATAGAGAAATAGCTTTTATTAATATATAACAAATAGTATTATTGTAGTGTAAAAACACAGATTTTTAATTAGAAAAAGTAATTATATATTACAATTTATGTTAATAAAGCTATTATAATATATATATATATATATATATATATATATATATATATATATCATATATAATCTTACATTTACTATATTGACTAAAGATATATATTGAAATTCCTACAAACAATGAATAATATAAATAATAATCCATTCTAATGTGAGAATATAAATAAGAATTATTTAGGAAATATAATTAACAAATATTCACTTACTGAAATTTAATTAAAATTTATTTACTTAAAAAAATTTATAATCATATTTTTATACAAAAAATGACTACAAAATTTAAATTAAATTTAAACATGTTAGCATTTATAATATACAAGTATAGTATACATGTATATATAGTATATGTATATTATGCATTGTATAATATATATTACATATTTTAATTGCTTTAGATATTTTTAAACAAAATGTATAATTTACAATTTAAAATATATAGTTTAACATTATAATTTAAAATCTATGTGTAGAAATGATTTGAATGTTTTGTGTTCGTATATTGCCTGGTATGCACATCATGTCCTTGCACTTCTTTTAAAGTATTACAATGAACAAGCTACCTCACTGCTGTTGTAACCCAATCTAGGTCTACCATATTGTTAATGTAGAAATTTATTTTGTTAATTATTCATAGGAAAAAAATAATAATTTATTGCCGATTACTAAGTATTTAATTCAGCATAGGGTCTGATGATACTAAATTATAAATTATTATAAATAAAATACAGCAATGTAAACAAATGAGCGAGTTCTTATAAATTAGTTATAGTTATAGTCAATTGAGTCATTGTAACAAGATTCAAAATGCATCGATATCAATTATTTACCATCGATGTTTATTGACCAGGATAGCAAAAGTTATTTGTTCTAAATTTGTTCTAAAGTCATGCAATTAAATACCACCGTTTCGATTTTCCTGGAATCTATATAAAGATTTATTAGCATTAAACAAATCACAAAATGTATAGCGTACAAAACTGTGTTTCTTTTGATAAATCGCGATATCACGCAGCTGCTTTGAGTTTTAGTATAAACAAAACATCGCCGACGGCAGGAGGTGTATTCGAGTGAGTCAGCGATGTTTGCACGCGATATCTACACCTTGCGTAAATAAATAGCATCAAGAGATTGTTTGTACAAAGCGGTGCAATGACTTAGTCGGGGAAGTGAGTCGGGAAGTGAGTCGGGAAGTGAGTCTGGGAAGTGAGTCGGGGAAGTGAGTCAGGGAAGTGAGTCGGGGAAGTGAGTCTGGGAAGTGAGTCAGGGAAGTGAGTCGGGGAAGTGAGTCTGGGAAGTGAGTCGGGGAAGTGAGTCAGGGAAGTGAGTCGGGGAAGTGAGTCGGGGAAGTGAGTCGGGGAAGTGAGTCGGGGAAGTGAGTCAGGGAAGTGAGTAGGGGAAGTGAGTCTGGGAAGTGAGTCGGGGAAGTGAGTCAGGGAAGTGAGTCGGGGAAGTGAGTCAGGGAAGTGAGTCGGGGAAGTGAGTCTGGGAAGTGAGTCTGGGAAGTGAGTCTGGGAAGTGAGTCTGGGAAGTGAGTCAGGGAAGTGAGTCTGGAAAGAGAGTCGAGGAAGAGAGTCGGGGAAGTGAGTCGGGGAAGTGAGTCGGGGAAGTGAGTCTGGGAAGTGAGCCGGGGAAGTGAGCCGGGGAAGTGAGTCTGGGAAGTGAGTCAGGGAAGTGAGTCGGGGAAGTGAGTCAGGGAAGTGAGTCTGGGAAGTGAGCCGGGGAAGTGAGTCGGGGAAGTGAGTCGGGGAAGTGAGTCGGGGAAGTGAGTCGGGGAAGTGAGTCGGGGAGTGAGTCGGGGAAGTGAGTCTGGGAAGTGAGTCGGGGAAGACAGTCGGGGAAGTGAGTCGGGCAAGTGAGTCGGGCAAGTGAGTCGGGGAAGTGAGTCAGGGAGGAGAGTCGGGGAAGTGAGTCGGGGAAGTGAGTCGGGGAAGTGAGTCTGGGAAGTGAGTCGGGGAAGACAGTCGGGGAAGTGAGTCGGGCAAGTGAGTCGGGCAAGTGAGTCGGGGAAGTGAGTCAGGGAGGAGAGTCGGGGAAGTGAGTCGGGGAAGTGAGTCGGGGAAGTGAGTCTGGGAAGTGAGTCAGGGAAGTGAGTCGGGGAAGTGAGTCGGGGAAGTGAGTCGGGGAAGTGAGTCGGGGAAGAGAGTCGGGGAAGAGAGTCGGGGAAGAGAGTCGGGGAAGTGAGTCGGGGAAGAGAGTCGGGGAAGTGAGTCGGGGAGGAGAGTCGGGGAAGTGAGTCGGGGAAGTGAGTCGGGGGAAGTGAGTCGGGGAAGTGAGTCGGGGAAGAGAGAGTCGGGGAAGTGAAAGTCGGGGAAGTGAGTCGGGGAAGTGAGTCGGGGAAGAGAGTCGGGGAAGAGAGTCGGGGAAGTGAGTCGGGGAAGTGAGTCGGGGAAGTGAGTCGGGGAAGTGAGTCGGGGAAGTGAGTCTATACTGCGAGTTTTCTATATGCGTAAATTCACATCGTCGATTAGAATGTCCTGTTTACATTAGCATAGTAACGGAATGCTTATTAAATTTGAAATGCAAACTATTGACCCCTATATGAGCTAACATTAATAGTCATTAATAACATTTATTAATAACATATTGAATACGAAGGTAATTAGGAAATAATAAATAACACGATAAAAAATATGCGATTATACAAAAATAAATAAAATAAGTTAGATAATTATATAATAGATTATAATATTATGTAAGCATTTTATTGATTAAGTATTTATCTCTACCACAATATGCGTATTAATATTTTTGGCGGTTCTAGAGAACAAAGCATCGTTACGAACCATTCGATCTAGCGAAGCCATTAGGAGTTTGAACTTGAGTACTCATCGTGGGTTGGTGGATAGGTGTTTTCTTCTTGCGGACAGTAAGGTCAATAATATCTGTTTTGGAGAAAATTATCCTTATTCATAACTATAATGAATTGCATTCATAACTATAATTCGATTAATGGGGATCTCAATTAGAAATATAATATATTTTCATTTAAATAGTATAGATGTTGTATATTAAACTTAAACTAAACGGAAACTAAACTAAAAACTAATTTAGATTTAGAGCCACTTGTAGTTGATCTAATTTTAGCTAATCGTAGAGTACGCATTTACATTATAAACTCACTCTCTATTGTTATGTTAATTATTTCATTGTTTAGCAAAGCGTATGTCACTCATGCGGACCTTCGTCGATGTAACAAATTTCCACTAGGTCAGCAAACCTAGGCAAAGAGGTAGCGGAAGCTACGTTGGTAGTCGGGTCTTCGGTGTGAACAATGGGCTGGAATCTGGCGGGCGGGAGTAAGAGCTCCGACGAAACAGAACGCACGACGAGAACAGCGTCGAGAGAATCGAATCCGGGCGAATTGGGAAGTCGATCGGAGGACGAGGAAAGATTGGCGGTGGTAGGATTTGAAGCTTCGACGTTGCGATGAGTTGTTTCGACGATGGAGTGATTGCTTTCGACGTTGGTATGAGTTGTTTCGACGTCGGGATGAGTTTTTTCGACGTTGGTATGAGTTGTTTCGACGATGGAGTAAGCGTCCGAGTCGACGGCGCCGGCGGTGTTCTTTTCGAGTAGACTAACCACGCGGCCTACGCTTTCGTAGTCGCGCTTCAGTAGATCCGTAGACGTCGAGTCAACGGCGACGATATAGGCGTCATCTATAACAAATTTACCGTTCTCGTCTGCAATTCCGAATGGATAGAGTATATTGGTATATAAATCATTAGTAATTATCAAATGTATAGATAACGGGTGAGTTAGCAAGTGCATAACATATATAATTGGTATTAAATGTCTGTTTGTAATTAAAAACATATATAAATAAATAATATAAACTAATAGAACAACTATTCGTGTTACTATTTACAGTTTTATTAAAAGATTAATTATATAATGACTAAAAATGTTATTCCCCAATGACTATATTATGCTATACATACTCCAATAGCGACTAGTATAACTCGCCCTGTGAATATAATAAGCATTCTTATCAAAACAAGTTTGTGACAATATTAAACATATATGTATGACAAATCTAGCGATGTGTTCTATATTGCTTTTATATTGCAAAAAGATCACAAAATAATATTAAACCCACTTTTTATTGTTTGTAATATTACGATTTCAGAAATCTAAATTATCGAAATACGCCAGTTTTAGTATCTATCTAGAAATATCAACTATACAAATATAAATATTTATTATGTACTATTAAAATTATTATCAGATATAATATTATAGTATAGGATAAATATATATAATAAATACATAATAAATGCAAATTATTATATTTGTTCTATATAGCATATCAAGTATATGTTTGTATCATAAATTCCTAAATTATAATTCATTCCATAGAAATAATAAATTCAAATTTTAAAAGTTTAAAATATATACTTTAAATCATCTATAAACTTTAAAAAAATATTAACAAACCACAGTACGAAAGTTCAGCAAATGTTTCAGTTGTGACGCTCGAAGGTATAGCCTCGCAGATGCTCAAAGATTTATTTCTAACTTTTAGAAGTAAAGATCGACTATCTACTGCCTAAAATATATGCGAATTACCAATGACATTTGATAGAATAATCAACATGTTGTTTATAAACTGTCAAAATATGCGGAAATTAATTATAAAACATTTGATCAAATATAGATTTTCTCTCGTTTTAATTGGAAATATGTTCATATGAAAATGTGATATTGTGGATTAGAATGTGATATTTTTATATTATTAACTACTTCTTTATACAATTTAGTTATTGTAATTTCCGAAGTATAAAGAAGAATACATATTCTAAATATTTTTGATAGGGTTAAAGTTGAATGTATAAAATCCACTAAAATAAATGTTACTACACATTACAGTGATTTACTTGTTTTATGATTATGAGTCACGGATATATGGCGATGTATATGTCATTTTGTTTTTTATAATTCTATCCTACTATTTTTTATTAAATTGTTCAATGAACAACAAATATACATTATGATTTAGTTTACTTTTAAAATGTATGACGTACACTGTATGGCGTACAGTGTACGTCGTATATTGTACGCTGTATAATGTGTACGACGTACAGTGTACGTCGTACATTGTACGATGTATAATGTGTGCGACGTACAATGTACGCTGTATAATGTGTATGACGTACATTGTACATTGTACGTTGTATAATGTGTATGGCGTACATTGTACGCTATATAATATGTACGACGTACATTGTACGCTGTATACTGTGTACGGCGTACAATGTACGCTGTATAATGTGTACTACGTACATTGTACGGCGTACAATGTACGCTGTATAATGTGTACGACGTACATTGTACGCTGTATAATGTGTACGGCGTACATTGTACGACGTACATTGTACGCTGTATACTGTGTACGACGTACATTGTACGCTGTATAATGTGTACGACGTACATTGTACGCTGTATAATGTGTACGACGTACATTGTACACTGTAAAATGTGTACGACGTATAGTGTACGCTGAATAATGTGTACGACGTACATTGTACGCTGTAAAATGTGTACGACGTACATTGTACGCTGTATAATGTGTACGACGTACATTGTACGCTGTATAATGTGTACGACGTACAATGTACGCTGTATAATGTGTACGACGTACATTGTACGCTGAATAATGTGTACGACGTACATTGTACGCTGTAAAATGTGTACGACGTACATTGTACGCTGTATAATGTGTACGACGTACATTGTACGCTGTATAATGTGTACGACGTACATTGTACGCTGTAAAATGTGTACGACGTACATTGTACGCTGTATATATACATATTCAGTATACATATCAGTATACATAATACACTTTAATGGAAATATTCGGCTTAATTCTTAAAACCCCCGATAGGTTTTCTAATCAACTACAATAAATTAATAATATCTTCCCTGTATATATTCACAATATCGAACATATTGTATATATAATATTGATCAGTAGTAAAATAAATAGCATGAAACTACGTATATACATATATATGTCAATGTATACATTGTAGGTAGTAGAGTTGTATGTTGTAAAGCTAATTAATAAAGCATTGCGATATTATTGGCTTACACGTTTACACATGTAATAATATATTAAAGTATTTTATATTATCCATACATTTTTTCGGTAATTTCTTATTTCCAAATATACAATTATTTAATTTAATATGTTATAATATTAAATCATATTAGATATATTTAAGTTATGATAGTATATACTAACATATAACTATGTACTATATACTAATTGTTATTGGTAATTATATCAAATTGATAATATCACTGATCAAATTTACCCGCGTAAAATATGTCTTCAGTTTATTACGATGTTCTATTTTACTGCAGTTACCAGTTAGAAGAATTATCTAACTACCAATAATGAATAGTTTATAGAAAACTGCTTATTATCTCTATTTGAATGAATATAATCAGTAATCCGTAGCTTTATAGTTATAGTAATATAATTATATTAATATAATAGGATTCATTATTTATTCTTTATTAATAACTATTAATTTATTGCTGGTAGTTATTATACTTTTTATTTGTCAAATATATTATATAATATAAAAAATATTAATCAATATTAATTAAAACGAACAATTCTGATTACTTTAATTTAAAGATAAACCATTATTTATTAAAATATTAATACATCGATGTGAATCCTCTATAGATACGACCTCGCAGCGTAAATCAGGTTCGCCATTAGGCCTCGATAATATGATCTGCAAATTAGCCTGGTCCAGGGCGACAACTTAGTGACCCCGGTGTGACCTAGGCGATAGTCTAATAAGGGCATAGCGTTCATACGTCTGTGAAATCCATTAACGACTTCGAAGAGTACGCCTATTACATAACGCGTCTGATAATCAACGCGTTACGTGTATCCAGCATGACGTTCGTATACTGTACAGTGCACAGCGTACACTGTACGCCGTACATTGTACGCTGTACACTGTACGCCGTACGCTGTACGCTGTACAGTGCTGTATATTGCAACATTTCACGTTGATTAATACATACTATGCATACGATCTAAATCCTCTATACACCTCCATAGGGGTAATGACTATATAACTTTACATATGGGGTTACACAGCTAATATGTATTACTATAGCATATGAGTTCTCCTCGTTGCCTATAATAGACATGGATTATCAACCGTTGAGTTGGTTGCACTACATTGATGACTGGTCACAAGAGTGCCTGGTTTTGCACACTATTGCAACAACGTGTCTATATATATAGCGAGTCCGTGCCTAGCCAGCACCACCGACAACACATTCGCAGTAACCTTATTTATAGAATCGATAATTTCTTCTCTGTTCATGCGAAACAATACATCTCCATTGATCGAAACGATTTCATCTCTGTCTTCATCTCTGTCTCCTCCTTTAGCTCCTGCATTATTGCGTAACGGTTTTCATATGTTAAACATTAATAGGTCGGTAGTTAAAACGAACACCGGAAATAATATTAACTATCCTCTATGATCCTGGTATGCATCTCATTATCTTGTGGGTAACTTACAAGTATATAGTGTATAGTATATAGTATATAGTATATATTATAATATATATATATATATATATATATATATATATATATATATCTGTATTGGTCTCAATTATATTGGAAGGAACACTGTACTCGCTACTTATTTAACATTCGTATAATGTATACTATATAATGTACATTTGTACATTATATAGCATAACGTGTATACTTTACACTGTACAGTGTACAGTGTACACTGTACACTGTACAGTATATAGTAATGTATAGTGTATGTTATATAATATAATCAATTTTCCTGATAATTGTGCAAGCTAATATACGGGAGTCGATAATTGATTAATATGTTTTCTAATAATTATTAGTAATTGTCATTATTTGCATGTTCAAGGGCTATACTAATTATATCCTAATATCATTGTGGCCTAGAAATATTGTTACATATACAACAACCTATATATAGTTATTATATGAACATCGAGTAAAATGTAGTATCGACTTTCTTATTTCCTTGTAGTGTTTTCAAAGTCAGTCGTAAATACAGTCACAACTTTCATAGAAGAGAAGTAGATATTATAATTGAGTATAGTATAAGAGAAGTAGATATTATAATTGAGTATAGTATAAGAGAAGTAGTTTAATTGAGTATAGTATAAGAGAAGTAGTATAATTGAGTATAGTATAAGAGAAGTAGTATAATTGAGTATAGTATAAGAGAAGTAGTATAATTCATATTCGTATTCTATAAATAAATGATTTATATTTGTTAAATTCTAATATTTGTTACTTACTATATTTGTCTACTCTTGTAACTGTCATATATGACATAAATGTGTACGCAAATTCCATTCTCTCAGAATATTGTTCAAATGAGTAGTTACTTTCATGCGTAAGTATTACAATAATACACAGATACTAATATTTGCTCTTGTTTGATTATTATTATTAAATTACATAAAATTATAATTAATATGCTATGATTATCCCGCACATTATTATTAATGTTCGATATATAGTATATATTATATGCATATATATGTACCTCTATATAATAGTGTAATATATTGTATGTGTATAAACAAGAATATAATCTATATTATAAATATATTATATTATACCTAAACATAAATAAATAGTGAAACATTTATGTGTGTATTGTGTCAAATACTTTAAAATGTGCATACGGGGTTACGGTATGCATAGTACATGCAGAGATTCGATGGAGATTACATTGAATACCCAGAGTACTCGTAATACACTATAATATATATAAAGTACTACGGTTGCTTAGAATCCATATAACTCGAGTAGATCTACTCTATTTTCTATTCTAGTTAATAAAATATAATGCTCAGTACATCAAATAAGATTAACCGATATTATTTATTATCTTTTATATAATTTATTTTATTATTAAATTAATTATTATCCATTATTATAATAATATAAAGTGCGGTATTTGTGTTCAATAATAACCAAAGTTGAATAATGTATTATTATTTCAAAGGAAATGTACAGCCTCTTTTATCATTGGTTTAATGAAATTTTATTTATTTCGATAAACCCATACGATAAAACCATATAGTAAGAAATCTAATGATAAATATATATATATATTCTATGGATAAATTGAACCATTGGTGTACCTTATAAGGTAATATATACTCTAGAATTATACTAATTATGTTACTCTACATGAAAACACCTCTCGGCGGAGGTTAGATTATAATCAAGAATAGAATGTTGTACTATAACCGATATTCAAATCGTACATTCAATTATATTTAATATAAATATTAAAGCTGGTATCTATATAGATACATAGATACCATCAGTAGAGTGAACATGTAGAGCGGTGTAGTAGAATACAATGGCAGGAACAGCACCCACAATGTGCTGCATATTATACGCTAACGGTAAATTATACTGCGGGTATATAATTCATACTCACATTAGAATTTACTTCTGACATATATTCTATTGACATTATATAGTGCGTATACTATTATGGACATTACTTACTATATTTTACTTACTTTACTTACTATATATATATATATATATATATATATATATATATATATACATATATATATATATGATGTATAGATAATAAAGATGTAATCAAACAATGTCGATATAACTGGTTTTACCAGATGCTTACAGTAATTTCATTATTCAGTGGAACACTATACAATATGGACGGGCTACGGAGAGATCTATTCAACCTAGGATTATATATACGTATTATATTACTAATAGTACTCGATACATTCGTATTTCTCTCTTACATTGTACTAACGTATTAGTAATACGAAATATGTATAAATTTAAGTATACGTATACATATCAGTTTAAGTATAAGTATAAATATAAATATAAGTATTGTAGAGGTATATTTATGAGTAAATATAATTTTAAGTATAAGTAAAATCTTACAAGTATATTTATAATACAATATATATTAAGATAAATAAACTTTATTTAAATCATACAATTAATGGTAATTTATAAAAAAAAATATGTTATATTATAGATTTATTGAATTTGTAATAAAGATCCGTACCAACGAGTATTAACGGTATGGTAATAAATAAGACTAAAAATAAAATATTCAAATTTATAAATAATTTATAATTTTGTGTTCAATTCAGAAATTCATTATTATAATGATAATGGTAGTATTGTAAGATATTCTGCGAATAAAGAGTTAATTAAATATTGAGTTTTAATATAATAAAATTAAATTATATATATATATATATATATATATATATATATATATATACAAGAGACAATTGCAATTACTGTCTTCCATTGTTGTAAATTTATGACTACTATAAATACTAGATATACAATGGGTCGGACTAATTGATTCGAACGCGTTTTGTTGCATCAAGGGCCATAGACATTGATATGTCAAATTAAAATACGTATGTGTACATTATAATCGTAGATGGTATATGTCGTATTACTTCTAAGATGGTTCCCACACTCCGTTGTACAATAAGGATAATGTGGTATAGTCCAGCATGTTGTCTAGAAGAATAGGGAATAGATGAATTCATTGTTAACGATATGTCTTCTAGTAATCCCTGTTTTCTCTCGAAATGCGACATTTTATTTCTGAGAAAGGAAATAATGGAAAAGTGTTGGATTTGATTTACTTTCACCTACAATCGAACCTGGCTTTAGAGAGCATTCTTGTCGAAACCTATCAAATTGCATAGGAATCACCTTTTATTTATTAAACTATTGTGCAAATATTAAACGAATCCACAAAAATACACGATGAAGATCAATCAAAACACTACTATATCTGTATATATGATAATTATCAGTTTAATATGCGAGACAATAAGATATTATATAATGTATTAAATGAATTAAATGTAAATAATCCTATTTATCACCAGCATATATTAAGTTTTTCTTTAAGTATTAGATAAATGGCCATTGTGATCTGGATTTTGTGGATTTTCTGACACATAGAAAACAAAGACAATAGAATATCATAATTATATAACTTTCTGGATAAATAAGAAATGTGGTATAAGGTTAAATTTCGAATGCATAGAGAATATAAATGAATCACTAACGACTATGTTAAAGTTTCTTATTAATAGCCGCTCCTAGTATTTTTAACGTTACTGTGATAAAGAGAAATAGGATATTACATATTTTAATTATACATATCATTATAATATTTGAGCTTTTATGTTTCACCTATTTTATTTTACCTTTTATATTTCTCTATTTCACTTTTTATATTTATATTTAATATAATACATTTACATTATACACATTTTAAAATACTTTTTATCAATTAATCATTTGGCTTTTTATTCATACTATTATATATTTAATATATTTATTTATATATAATATTTATAAATCTACGGGTTTAGATTCTAATTTTAAATTTTATATTCATTATTTTGCCATGTTATTTGTTATATTATTAAATCAATGCAAATGGTGAATATCATTACATATTAATCATATAATATTAGTTTCAATATTAGTTAAATATATAATATCACCATTCTGATCTACGCACTAATTATATACAATACGTATATATATTGAGTTTGTAGTTATTACGAAATGAATTATTCCAATTATAAATACTATTGTATAGTTTGTATTACCCACATATTTCTCCATTGTCTGAGGTAGTGTTCAGATGGGCCAATTACGAGCGAAGACAAATCATTGGATGTGGTCAGCTGTAGTTGATAGTTAAATACGCTGAAGTCCTTGTCGATCGGTCTAATTAATGTCCATTGTCCAAACTAATTAATTCATATATTCTCAGAATTTCTACAGCATCTTATAAACTATGTAATTAGTATAGTTTACTAACCACTAATTAGGCTATAGGGATGGGTAGATAACATAGTATGTAATCTATAGGGATGGGTAGATAACACATTGTGTAGGGCCATAGGAATGGGTAGATAACATAGTATGTAGGCTATATAGATAGGTAGATAAAATCTTGTTTAGGGCCATATGAATGGGTAGATAACATATTATGTAGGCTATATGGATGGGTAGATAACATATTGTGTAGGGCTACAAGGATAGGTAGATAACACACTATTTAGGCTATATAGATAGGTAGATAACACTTTGTGGTGGGCTATAAGAATGGGTAGATAACATATTATGTAGGCTATAGAGATTGGTAGATAACACATTGTGTAGAGAGCTATAGGGATAGATAGATAGAATTTATACTTATCAGAAAGTAATACCATAACAATACTTATATTATTAATACATGGATTGTTAAAACATGCATTAATAATACATGGAGTATTAATACATTTATTGTTAATACATTTATTAACAATACATGTATTAATAATCCATGTATTAATATATTTATTGTTAATACATTGAATACTAATACATCGATTATTAATACATATATAAACAATACACTGATTATTAATACATGTATTAACAATACATCGATTATTAATAAATCGATTATTAATACATGAATTATTAATATATCGATTATTAATAATTCGATTATTAATATATGAATTATTAATACATACAATATTAATATATCGATTATTAATAAATAGATTATTAATACATGTATTATTAATATATCGATTATTAATAATTCGATTATTATTATATGAATTATTAATACATAAAGTATTATTATATCAATTATTAATAAATAGATTATTAATACATGTATTATTGTACTCCTTCCATAACAAAGAGTTGTATAATGTACAGCTGACAATACAATATTGATAAGTGTGACTACTGATACATAAAGGGTAGATTTTATATATTTGATATATTATATACATATTATATACATTATTACAGGTGACCTATATATAATTATATAGCATATTAAATATATAATAAGGATACTAAAGATACTTCGGGTGAAATATAATTAATCAAATAAATATATATTAATATACTTTCATGAATATAATAAATATACATTTTATATGATTTGAGCTCTTCAAATTAAGTTAAATTGAATATACAATTAGCATGGATGATTATTTGCCTGATATCATAAAGATCCATTATTTTACATCATTTATATGATCTTTTATACTGTAGCACATATTTTGTTGATGTCTGAATTCAAATAATATAAAGATCATTCGTATTATTTTTAAACAAATAAATTGTTTATTGATACAAATTAATATTTTGACTAATATTTGTACTATTATGTATTAATATTTATAAATATATTATGTTGAACAATAATTAGTTAATTTGGTCATATAAATTATGAATTTAATAAAATAAGTCGAATAAACTAGTATACTAATTATCCAGATAATCATATAGGTTAATCATAATTTTGTCCTAAAATGTTTAGAATTTTTATAGATAAAGTTAATTAATATAATTTCTCAACTACCAAATATTAGTTTCACAGTCCCAATGCAACTACTTCCAATTATAAACACCACTGGTCATGTTTTAAGTATTCATAATAAAGGTATATACTTAAAATCACTAAGAAATCTAAATTAAACGTTCTATTAGAACCAATTCCATTAGATTTCTAAAAAAATGCTTTGTTCGTAATTTACTCTATTACACATGCCTGCATGCCTCCTATTATCGAGGCTTTCTCGATATTCGTATATATTAATCCAATTCTTAGATATTTCCACTTTTTCAATCTACTATATGCGAACTCTCCGCAATATCGAAACTACTCGAAAATATACACATCTAGATTCACACCTCACTACTAACTCAATATTTGATTCCTCATAGATTACATATAATTCCAACCTTATTGAGACTACATTAAATCTAATCACTAATGTTATTACCATTTACTTAATAAACCTCTTTCATATCTCATCTCCTTGTATAGCTCTCTAGCGATGTTGATACTCTACACAACAATATTTATTGATCAAACTCGATGATATCAGAAAACATCAACATCCAAAAATAGTTGCAATCCTTTGTCACCTCTAAATATTATGCAATTAAGATTAATTCTTCTGTTTTCACTACTGAGTATATTTATTGAGAGTAGTGCCTACTCTCTATAATTGCAATGGGATTGTATCTCTTAAATATAATCATACCGTTACCATTTATAGGTACGATATACAAATGTATTCTTCATTCTCAAATATTAGTGTTCCTTCCATAATCCATTCTTCTATTATCGACTGTATTGTCATGCTCATTATGTGGTTGTCATCTGATTTCTTATATTTTACTATTGCCTTTTGTTTGAGCAATTCAATTATTTTATCTAAGTCTAGTTCACATTTCAATATCACATATCCATAGCTCTAGTCATTTCCTTTATCTAATTCTACACACATTCTTGGAATCATTTTATCTTGGTAACTTGATTTATGTAAGCATAGTTCATCTAACATATATGTATGCGGTGTTCTGAGATAGCTGAGATATTTTGATAGCGAGTTGCAGTTGCCTTACTTTGATAGCTCTGAAACTTGGACGGCTACATGATTTATTTACTTCTTCCTTACACGCTCGGAGATCCGTCTATTTGAAACTAATTCACTATATATAGAGAGTATTCAATATGTAATGCCCCGAAATTCCGGAATATATTTATATTTATACTATATGCTACTACTTTAGTCGGTGATTTTTTTTACTATTTGTGAACTCTTAAACAAAACCTTAATAATTTTGTATTTCAAATTCTTAAATTCGTCATATTAATCTATATATGTATCTTAAATTTCAATTTGTGATATTTCCTTTGACTTAACACTAACAAATTTATTTATAATTTGTGGAGCCTTTAAATAGTGAATACATAAATATATAACACATATAATCTTATTGATATTTTATTGATATAATCTTATTGATATCAATAAAATATATATAAGATATTTTCATACTTCATATATTAAAAAAATGATAAAATGAGCATTGAATACTATAATATAAAATCTTAATATATTCATATACATAATATAAGACATAACTATATTTAAATATATAATATAATATCTACATATATTTAAATATATAATATAAAAACTAAATATATTCACCTTATAGAAGATATATATTCACTATATATTCACCTAATATAAGATATAGAAATATTCGTCAATTATTGAATATCAAAAATAACATATGTATACTTTTCATTTATAATTGGTATATACTATATATATATATAGTGTATCTAAATAATACGTGATGATGCAGGTTGCTATACCTATATATTATATAATGCATTAGTATCTAGACATATATATTATATAATACATAGTATAATATATAGTAGTTAACTAGAATTCTCTAGATCCATATCTTATTTAATATATAGGTATTTAGACATATATTTTATATAATGCAGTAGGTATCTGACCTATATATTATATAACAATATATAGGTATCTCTAAACCCATAAATTATATAATACGGTAAGTCACTATACAAGCAATTATTTTATATACTTGACTTTTATCTTATATTTTAAAAGGTAAGGAATTTACATTAATAATCGACCCATTAATATTACAGATATTGAGTTATAATATCGGACCTCGGAATCGTGTATTTTTTACAATGTGCTGAAGATTAGTAGAACATCCGATTTAGTCAGGTCATTAATATATGTAAATACGTTGTTCTGATCTATGTATTACATAGATATATATACATGTATACATATTAATATATATATAAATATATATATATATATACATATTAACATTTACACTGATGTCTAAACAATGTACTATTTAACTATGGTCCACTTTATAGAAAGTCTGTCAAAAAGATGAATGAGTAAACTGTTGATAATGGGACATATGAAAATGTTGATGAAATCTGGTTGCTGAACTTCTAATTATTAATTATTGAAGAAATTTTAAATAAATAATATATCCTATAGTATTCGTTTATATTATTATATGTTGAATACATAATGACCTTCAGTACACGAGCAACCATGTTATGTAACTATTATGCAATAGGTTATTTAAAATAAAAAGTAAATATAATATATTTTTAATATAAATAATATATATTTTCATTTTTATTATATAATAAAAAAATGAAATGACCTTGATGGTTTCTTGGGTAGATTGAACCTGTATTTCATTATATAATACATCAACTATATGTGTCGACAGTGTAGTAGATGTGGCTAAAAGAATATATATATATATATATATATATATATATATATATATATATGTCTATATTTATTAAAACAATTATAATCTATGGTTATAATAATATATTATTTATTTTATAAGTTATTTTGGTCTATTATAGATCGCATTAATGTAATACTAATATGTAATACTATATATTTTACGTCAGCATTTGGACTCCATGATAATTGGAATCATAAGCGATATTCGTCTCTCTAATCTACTATTTGTAAACAATAGATCAATTGTTATATTTGAAGCCATGTGTAATTCCATATTAATATAATAATAAGTATTTTTTTAAATTGTTGTTTATGTGTCTTGTTATATTAAAATAATGTTTTGTCTTTTTAAACTTTATTCCCCTTGTATTAATTTTGTTAATAAACTATATATTTATACAGCATTTTATATATAATCATATATATATATATATATATATATATATATATATATATATATATATATATATAATCATATATATATATATATATATATATATATATATCTGTTTTACCCTGTATCATATGTCATATAGCACCAACTGACTAAATGTGTTATTGCACATTATTCATGACAATTCGACACCATTTCATTATGTGTTGTAATGAAGAGTGACACTGTAAAAAAGAGTGCTACTCTTTATATTATAAGCTACTATAATACATGTATCTTGTTTTGGAGAAGTTAATCACGTGATTAATTACGTGACCAACTATTACCATCGGTATTACGTCACCGAGTAATTGCACGCAATAAATCCGTGTCCTATTTTCGATCTGCACCCACTACAACACAGTTAACGATCTAGTCAAAGGTCAATATTTCTAGACGTCAACCATAATATTTCTAGATGTCAAAATGCCGTATTACCCAATAAACCAAGGTGTCAAAATAACGTGTTTAACACATATACAAATGTATAAGTGTTAAACACCACTACAAATGTATGTGTTTAACACCTATACGTTTGTATTGGTGTTAAACACCATTACAAATGTATATATGTTAAACACCTATACAAATACCTATAATCATGTATATGTGTTTAACACCAATACAAATGTATAAGTATTTAACACCACTACAAATGTATAAGTGTTTAACACCTATAAGTTTGTGTTGGTGTTAAACACCACTACAAATGTATATGTGTTTAACACCTAAACATTTGTAGTGGTGTTTAACACCTATACAAACGTATAAGTGTTAAACTCCAATACAAATGTATATGTATTTAACTCCAATACAAATGTATAGGTGTTAAACTCCACTACAAATGTATAGGTGTTAGGCACTGCATATTATTAATAACAATGTCTTATCGTTCGAGTTTTCGGGGATAATATTCCAGATGATCCGTAAAGAATACTAAATACAGATTGTTAAAATAATAAATATATAACTTAAGAATATTATCATCAAATATCTCCAAGGGTCATTAAATTAAAAGTATTTAAGAAATATTTAAGTATCCTAGAATATCATTATTGTTATATGAATTTTCATGATTAAATTTATATAACAATTAATGAAAATAAATATAAATATATATATATATATATCAATAAGTACCTGCAATGTGTATATAATAACATTATTAATAAGATGAAAGAATGATTTTTTGAGTATGAAGATCAATTAAATATAACATTTAAATAATTTACTAGTAACTGAGTGATTAAAATAATAAGTTTTACATATTTATTTTGGAATAAATTAATTTAATATGGTAAGAGATGTTCTCTATATTGTCTTTACAATTTCTTCCTTATTACATGAATGTATATTCATTACAGCGGCTGTAAAAAATAACGTAGTTAATATATTTCTCATTGAGAGTAAGTTTGAGATTGCTAGATATATATATATATAGAATGGATGGGTGTATATATGGATGTATGTATATAGAGAGAGATGGATAGAGGGAGAGTAGATTGATATATAAATATATATTTTTAGAGGGAGCTAGATATAGCTTAGTTACTTACTTATCACAAATTCATAAATTGTTGTCTTTTGTAAGCTGAATAATTCTCTCTGGCCATATTTAGAGTATCAACTCCACACTTCTTTCTTACAAGTAGCTCCTTCATCATACATGTTATACTCCTTGTATATCCTCTTCATTTGGAATACATTTGTTTACTTGATACAGTAATCTGGGATAATAATGTTTTAAGTAATATAAACGTTTTTAGATTTTTATTGATAAGTAATTTATTATATTTATATAAGTTAATATAAATTATATGTTTATTAAACATTTTTAGTATTTTATTGATATGTAATTAATTATTTTTATATATGTTATAATTATTGTTGTTTATTAAATTTTTTTATTGATATATAATTTATTATATTTATATAAGTGAATATAAATTGTATGATCAAGTATATTAAATACACGAATACATAAGTATGGAATGTGACTCGATCGTATACTATATATGATATTTGTTCATAGTATAGTTTATGTTGTATATATTATATTTAACATATTTTTATAGTTGTAATGTGTTTTTCGATCACCTTCTATATTTGTGGTGAATTCACGTATTTTATATACAAATAATATTTACATATATCATATTTACATAAATATATCAATAAAAAACTAAACATATATTAATATACATTTATTAATAATTATCATAAATATTGTGACTCATTAAAACATGCACACAAATTAAGCAATTATATTCGGTTATTTTTTGGAATAGCTAACTTGTATGAATTTTTACCGAGTCTTATTCTTTACGTGATCCATATATTGTATTAGATATATTTAATCTTTTAAACATTTAATTGTAATTGTAAATAAATTTGGACCAAGAATTTATCAAAATCCTATCAAATAAATCAGGAACTTTTTAAAACTATATTTATGTCACATATCATAAGTAGCATACATTAATATTAATCTAAATATGCGTATAAAGATATGTCATAGCGTAAATAAATAGTTCATATTTTTTAATTAATTTTGAGAAATTTTAATGTTTGATATTTGTATTATAAATTATTTATAAATTATTAAATATTATGATAAATAATATATTGTTTTAAAATGATATAATATCATATATTATTTTTATATATATATAATATAATATATTAAATACTAACTCCATGATTAAATCGATTAAATTACTAATTAAAATATTAAATAAAACAAAATGGTTGTTGTTTTTAATCACATGATAATAATTCACGATTCATTCTTGATCTTTCTATACAAAGAGTATGCTCGTGACTTGAATCATAGAGTAGCAATGAACAAATTCCGTATTATAAATATGAGTTTAGATGTTATTCTTATATTAATAACTAAATATATTTACTATTTAGATAACATATATAAATGTAATGTATTGATGATACTATAATATATTGTTAGTAGTTATAAATGACGGATTCTATATCGAAGGTGTTAAACTCGTGACAAATGTATAGTTATTAAACACGTTACATTGTAATGAGTTTGATACTTATATAAATGTTACGAGTTTACAACATTTGAAAAATATTTATATTGAAATTATAATATAACATAAATATTCACTAGGTTTTATTTAACGTTTATTAGCAATTATTATACTGTAGTATATTGTTAATAGATGTCGATTATATATTTTATATCAAAGGTGTTAAACTCGTGATAAATGTATAGGTGTTAAACACGTTACATTGTAACGAGTTTACTACTTGTAAAATGTTACGAGTTTACAACATTTGAAAAATATTTATTTTGAAATTATTTAAATTGTATATAGCATAAATATTCAATAGGCTTTATTTAACGTTTATTAGCAATTATTATACTATAATATATTATTAGTAGTTATAAATGGCGGATTTTATATGGAAGGTGCTAAACTCGTGACAAATGTATAGGTGTTAAACACGTTATTTTGACACCTTGGTTTACTGGGTTTCAACACCTTATATCGTTTCTGGTTCGCGTCGTTGTTTACGTAGCAATTATGCAGGTGTACTTACTTATATGGTGCTATATTTCTATATTTGTAGGTATAATAACATGAATAGAAGACGTAGTGTATATATTGGTATATCAGTACACTGTATATATATATATATATATATATATATATATATATATATATATATATAATATATTATATTATATATACACTGCACTGATATATCAACGATTTAAAATTCTTACAAAATACTTTCCACCAAGATAACCTGTGGAATGAAAAGTATACAAAGTAGTATAATATTCATAATTAATAGTAATATAACTTAAGTTATATTTAATAATATATAGTATAATTAATATTACAATTAATAATATAGAATTTACCAATATATCCATTAGAATGATCCAGGAGAATGATATTTAACATGGTGAAATTACTTTATATATAATATTAAAGATATTAATTAATTGATTGTTGATAACGTTATTAACAAATTAATGATCGTATTAAAATATATTTAGATCTATAATTTGATACGGTTATGATTTTATATGGAAGTAAATAATACTTATTATATACGATATGCTTGTGCTTATTAGTTGTTCCAACTGTAGTTAAATTAATTGCAGTTATACCAACTAGATAAACTATATATAGTGTATTCTAATTTATAAAGCGATGTTTGAGTGTGAATGTGTTTAAATAATTATTAATGAAAGTAGTATATATATGTATATTTATATATATATATATATATATATATATATATATATATATATATATATACGTATATGTATACATTTTGCATGTATTTATTAAACATTGTAATTTAACATGTATATTGTTATGTCACCAATTACTAATGTGGTGATCATAGAAGTGTGATAACGACATTCATCTTTGAATATTCAGAAGGTACGGCATGTATTGTATATCTACATTATTACGTAACTAGTACATATATACCTTATTACGTAACTAGTACATATAAACCTTATTACGTAACTAGTACATATGTACATTGTTATGTAACCAGTATATATAGATATTAGTAAGTACCAGTATATATATATATACATTATTACGTAACCAGTACATATAGACATTGGTACCTAGTCCATATAGTCACCAATATGTACCAAGCATGACACACCCCTGGATAAACTGACATACATCACATACAGGGTCTGGGGTAACGGATAATCAAGGTCTGTAAACAATTATAATACGTGGTTTCTAAGTATAAATAATAACACGAGGATATATATATATATATATATATATATATATATATATATATGTCTATATATGTGTATATATATATATATATATATATGTATATATATGTGTATATATATATATATATATATATATATATCATATATTAAAGAATTTTCTTTACTTTGCACAGAATATCAATTTAAGATATAAAAACATTGTATAGCGTATTGCATCATAAGACGTAGTTTCTACACAGAGTACCGTAAGCTGTACGCCGTACACTGTACGCCGTACACTGTACGCCGTAAGCTGTACGCCGTACACTATACGCCGTACACTGTACACCGTATACACACTGTCAAACAAACTGACCATAGACTTTGCAAGTTCCGTTCTGATCTTGTCCGATAAGAATGGCGTAACCGGCCAACTCCTTTACGACGTGAGAACTGCGTCCTCTACCTCGGTCTTGCGCCATTAGCCTAGATCCGAACGGTGCCGCCATCCCGGACGATTGTTTTAACTGACCGCTAGACGGCGCCGAGCGTAGTTCCCTGGCGTTTCCCCCGTTATGTCGGCGGCCGTTACGAGGGGCCGGTTTACGCGTGTACGGATTAGCGATGGCCCCGTTAGCTAGCGCCATGGTTGGTCTGCGAGTGGGGTCAGCGTAAGAAGATGGGCTAATGGGCGGGGCGAGCGATACTGGCTAGCGGGAGAGGGACGCTGACCGTGATGTGGGGTTTTAGAATGGGTTTTGGTTGATTCGCCATGATGCTGAGTGGTGAATCTACGGGTGGAAGTAAGATATGTGTTGGAGTAGGTGGGTATGGTGAGTGGGAATGGACAGTAGGCGATGCGAGTGGGAGTGGGTGGGGGTGGGAGTAGACAGTGGGTGGTGCGGGTGAGAGTGGGTGCGGGTGGGAGTGGACAGTGGGTGGTGCGGGTGAGAGTGGGTGCGGGTGGGAGTGGACAGTGGGTGGTGCGGGTGAGAGTGGGTGGGGGTGAGAGTGGACAGTGGGTGGTGCGGGTGGGAGTGGGTGCGGGTGGGAGTGGACAGTGGGCGGTGCGGGTGAGAGTGGACAGTAGGCGATGCGAGTGGGAGTGGGTGTGGGAGTGGGAATGGAGAGTAGGCGGTCAAGTGGGAGTGGACAGTAGGCGAGGCGAGTGGGAGTGGGTGGGGGTGGGAGTGGACAGTGGGTGGTGCGGGTGAGAGTGGGTGGGGTGGGAGTGGACAGTGGGTGGTGCGGGTGGGAGTGGGTGGGGGTGGGAGTGGGCAGTGGGTGGTGCGGGTGGGAGTGGGTGCGGGTGGGAGTGGACAGTGGGTGGTGCGGGTGAGAGTGGGTGGGGGTGGGAGTGGACAGTGGGTGGTGCGGGTGAGAGTGGGTGGGGGTGGGAGTGGACAGTGGGTGGTGCGGGTGAGAGTGGACGGTGGATGGGGCGATTTGAGTGTACAGTGGGCGGGCGAGTGGGAGTGGGTTTGGGAGTTGGAGTGGACAGTAGGCGAGGCAAGTAGGAGTGGGTGTGGGAGTGGGAGTGGACAGTAGGCGATGCGAGTGGGAGTGGGTGTGGGAGTTGGAGTGGACAGTAGGCGAGGCAAGTAGGAGTGGGTGTGGGAGTGGGAGTGGACAGTAGGCGATGCGAGTGGGAGTGGGTGTGGGAGTTGGAGTGGATAGTGTGCGGGGCGAGTAGATAGTCCGCCAGTCGACGATGTGGTTTTCTGATGCTTTGTTTCTTGATGCCACATTATTCAAAGTACTTAAAAAAACATAATATAGCATACGGTGTGGCAATCTCTAGTTAGCAGATAATATCTGGCACGTGCTAAAGAGTAACGTAACGCGCATTCCGAGATCGGTGACACGTGATGGAGTTAACGGATCTCACCGGAAGCCGTACTGGACGCTATCCGCATGCTATAAAATGATCTCACTTGACCACGTGCAGCTGCTAATGTTACGTAATATAGCCTCGGTATCAATTTACACCATAAACCGTAACCGAGACAACCTACTAAATTATGTAACGAACAGAAATACAGTACTCCGGTAGTACATATTAAAGGAGTATGTATTATGTATGTGTGTGGTTATTGTACAGTGTACAATGTACACTGTACTTTTTATTGTACAGTGTAGAGTGTAAAGTGTACACTGTACAGTGTACACTGTACACTGTACACTGTACAGTGTAAAGTGTAGAGTGTAGAGTGTACATTGTACACTGTACAATGTACAATGTACATTGTACATTGTATTTTAAGTATTGCATTTTAAGTAATAAGAGTATCTAATGTATCAACGAGTAGTGACATAGGACTTGTAGTGTACTTTTATCATATTATAGATTTACTTAATGAATATTTTAGGTTATCATTTTTTATAAATACATACTTTAGTAAAATAATTCATAATTGTTATACAATTATATAAAAATTTTGTTTTAAATAAATAACTCTATATAGTTAATTAAAAATTAGTATCTCGCATTATAGTCGATAAAACTGGAAAATACACACATATATATTTATAAATATATATATATATATATATATATATATATATATATATATATATATGTGTATTAAGGGGTCTAATATAATTATCATGAAAAGGTGTAGAGGTTAAGATTTACTAACTTTTTGTAGATGGTATAATGTAGATAGTATACGATACACTGAATGGATCGGAAGTTAGATGGTATACAGAGGAAATCATGTGATAAAGTGACCGGATTGGTCAAACGAGTCAAACGCCTCACATCAATAGTTTGATGTTCCTCGCCCCCTCCCTCCCTCTCTCTCTCTCTCTCTCTCTCTCTCTCTCTCTCTCTCTCTCTCTCTCTCTCTCTCTCTCTCTCTCTCTCTCTCTCTCTCTCTCTCTCTCTCTCTCTCTCTCTCTCTCTCTCTCTCTCTCTTTACTCAAGTATTAAAATCCTTAATTATTATTTAATCGACCTTTATAATATTTATACCAATATACATTATTTACATATAATACCATATATGGATTTTAATTATAAATTATTCTTTTTTAAAGCAAGTTTCTTATGAGAGAGATATATACATACATATATATATATATATATATATATATATATATATATATATATATATATTTGTAGATATATTCATATATCCACTGATATACTATGTTTTGTCTTATTTTCTCAAATACGTTTAATTAAATATATTTTCTCTTATTTGTATTGCCTATTCATAGTTTAACTAATGTTTTCCCAATTTATCATAGATTCTAATGGTTTTCCACGTAATCCCGACTTTTCTCTCATCTCGACCTCACAAATATCTACTCCTTCATATAACGACTGACCGCTTGACTACATCTCACAGCTTAAGACGTATTTATCGCCTTCGGCCCGCTGACCACTGTTTCTCACGACGTAAATATTGCCTGTAAATGTCGTTAACAGATTTACTGTTACATAATGTACGGAACTAGCTTAAAAATGATCTAGATATTGCATAGATTTACTCATATATATTCTATATCTCTAAATGAGGCAAGTATAATGTTATATGCATAAAGCTATGCATTGTACATATGAAGTAAATATCGTCTTTAATTTTAGGTTTACTTTTTAATTCATATAATATAAATAATTGATCATATAACATTTGTATTGGTTTTATTTAATAAATGTATCCATTGTAAAAAAAAACATGAATCCATTATAATTTATAGCTAATATGAATTAATGGCATATTTTTGATATCATATTAAATGATACAAAGGTAATATTTCAACATTTGACAACTCACAATGACACCAGATAGACATATACAATATAGACAATACATCT
>OZ038314.1:39166067-39239206 GCA_964035775.1 Osedax frankpressi | reverse complement strand
CTTCATCAATTTCATTATAATAATTAGTTTAATTAAATTAGTATAAACTTAAAGTTATTATTAATTGCTATTAATATCTAGTTAAAAATAGAAAGTATACACACATAACTATATATGTAGATATATTTAATATATAGTATACATATATTAACTTATATTTTTTAACACTTCTAAAGATTCTTGCATTGCGATCTTTTCGTTTATATCTATGATCGTACTATCTATTTTAATAGAATCGGAAATCGCCAAATCACAAATCTTGAAGGCAACACTACTCTATATAACGCAAGTGTAACTGAATAGATGTAACTAGTTATGTATAGTCATGTGTATGATTTAAAATATGAACACATCCAAGAACACATACACACAAATACACACACATACATACAGAAACACACAACCATGCGCACACATACATACCCATAATTACACACACAAATACACACATAAACATACACACACATACATATACACGTACATATACACATATATACAAACATGCATATAAATATAAACACACGCATACACACATACAAACATAACATTTTATATGTAATCCGTTGAAAGACACTACTATAGTATATTTACTATGTATATTTACTATGTATATTCACTATGTATATTATACTATGTATGTTTTTAGAAAATAAGTATATATACCTATGAATAACAAACATTGGTTATTTTTTAAAGTTAATCATTTCCATTAATATACTTTTTATTTGCATATTAAAATATTGCTATAAATATTATTCCAAAATAAGAACTCAGTTATTTTTATAATAATCAGAAATGTATTTCATATTTATGCAATATATAAATAAGGTGCTATATGTAATATACTGAACACGTTAGAATATACAATAAGAAACAATGCAATTTTGTCAAAATTATACATTACATAATAATGTAACGGAGTTTAATGATTCAAACGCTACTGGTATTTCTAATACTCGGCATAAACCGATATATACTAGACATACACTCGACACACACTCGACACACACTCAACATACACTCGACACGCACTCGACACACACTCGACACACACTCGACACACACTCACCATACACTCGACACATACTCGACACACACTAGACACACACTCGGCACACACCGAATTACATTTGACATACACCGACAAATACTTGACACACACCGACATACACACGACAAATACTCGATATACACTAGACATACACTCGACACACACTCTATACACACTCGATACACACGCGATACACACATCTACATACACTCGACATACACCGACATAGACCAGACACATACTCGACATACACTCCACACATACTCGACATACACCGCCACACACTGATAAACACTTGACATAAACCGACATACACTCGACACACACTCGACAAACACTCGGCACACACTCAACATACACTCAGCACACACTCGACATACACTCGAAACACACTTCGCATACACTCGACTGGTATTCGCAAACCACATTCATCGCCGAGTCGAGGTACCCCATATAGTTGAGGTCGAGACGTTGCGACTTAGACAATTCGTAAGCCTCGAAGGCTTGTCGGAACCCCACCAGAGCACAGTTGCGTTCCTGTTCGCTGAACTCGGTTTTGTCGAAGATTTTCGAAGCCGATACTGACGCGGTTGGTACACTTTTCATTGTTGTCGAGGCATTGTATTCAACTTCGGTAGAAATGTTATTGCCCGTAGCGAACTGTACTCACCGTTAAGATTAAGATTTATAACTTATAATTAGCTTATAATTAATGAGGAAATTAACAACAAATATGATAAAATTATACTATAATTACGTTTTCTTAAAATAGATTATGTTTATAAAATATACAATAACAAATAATACATTTCATACAAATATTATTTGTTAAGGTTAAATTAATATTTATTAATATTTATATGTATATATATATATATAATATATAATATATATATTATATATATATATATATATATATATATATATAAAATGTTGGTTATAACTTCATGAAATAAAACAATACATATAATCCGTTGTTTAATGCCATACATTAAATATTATTATTATAATACAATACTAATAACTATTATCTAATATATTCACATGAAATTTATTTAAGTAATTAATTCTTTAACACAAATATTAGTTATTTGTATATAATTTGTACATATATTCACTTTAATAAGTCTATAAATGTATACCTATACTGAATAGATAACATTAGCAAGCAGGGTATACCCTATAGTCCCATAAGGATGAGTAATTATTAATTTGTATTGGGATTGAGTCAATTATTCGAAATCATATTCAATTTAATAATCAATTTAATAAATGTAATATAATTTAACTACGACGTAATAAAATTAATTTAAATCAGTAATATAAAATTATAAATATTGTCTTAATATTGTAATATTTTAGTAAATAGTTTATTTACGAATTAGACATATTGAAGATTTATATTTTTATGAATATCGTTCGTTTTAAGGGGCGTTCACACCTATGCGATTTTTTCAGTTGATTTTTTTCAGCCGAATATTACTCACCGATAAATAAAAGTCGGGCGTGTTCCAATTTTATATTAAATCGGGGGGATAAGCTCGATTTTAATTAATTGGAAGATATTGAGACTATAAATATTACTTTTACTAACAAGTACCCTATTAGATCGATGACTAGATGGTTATTTTAACTCATAATAAATACTCACTATAGGTTATAACATATACCTAGTTATGATAATTGGTTTTTATGATCTATATTCCATATTCTACCCGTTATTGACATTATATTCCAGCGGAATTAAGACTGACTTAAACATACCAATGACATTATTATATATGTTTTTCATATAGGTCATTTCCTCCTGTTATATCAGGACTTCATTCGGCAACACTATTTATACGTGTATCTTATATAATCAAAGCGATCATAAATAATGATATGGATTCGTCTAGAAAACGTTTTCGGATTCGACGTTAAGTGGTCACGATCTTATTTTTACATTCGTTCAGTCTTTACACTATTCCTGAATCCATAAATATATCATTATATACCTATATGTATATATGGGAAGGTGTATAGATATGTTAAAATGTATCCACTACATTGTCTATTATAGATTTGATTTAATCTTGCTAACGTATCAATATAAGTTTAAATATTAGGAGAATCATATAATTACACCATGGAATATTCCTATAACTGTTATTTAATGTTATTGGTAAATTTGTATTATATATATATAATTTAAATCCATTATTAATTATAGTTGTTTAATATACTAAAATAAAGCTTATAATAAACCTTGTGATCTTGGATAATATGTTATATAATACAATGTTATATATGCGTATTATATATATATACATATATGTGGTTAATTTGAAGAAGGCACAATTGTATACGTGTGAAAATAAAGAAGAACTTGATACACTAATCTCATTAGTAAATAAACTAATATTAATTAAAAGAACTAAACTTATAAAAAAGTAACTACCGGTAGATGACTCTCATACTAAAATTAATGCAATCCACGGGAAGTCAAATAGGCCAAATAAAAATCAGTCGAGGCAGCAGAAGAAAATAAAAAAAAAGAAAAATGATACTAAAGAAGCAGATCTATTTAGGAAATATCCAAAAAGAGTTGTGTAAACAATTTCAGGAGCTAGAAATAAAAAGTATACTGGAGAGAGCGATAAACTGACCGACTTTGCAAATATCTCAACTATGGTTAGTCATAATATTAATCCATATAACAAATACTCCTTGGTAAATAACTGATAAAGATCAGGAAATATATCTAAAATCTCCACCTACTGGGAATATAATCCAAAAGCTTAGAAAAGTGAAGAATAATGCCCCTGGTCTAGATACAATAGAATACATTCACTTAAAACTAATCGATCAGAGTGGATTACTAATGGTATATATATTAAGAGCAGTACTTAGACTCGCAATAGCTAATTGTGAAAAGAAAGCAAAATAATTATCATACATAAAAAAGGCGGCACGGATGATCCAGCAAATTTCCACTTACTATAGGCGAAAATTTGCTAACATATATGTCTACTGAATACGATGTACAAACTTTATTCGGGAATTCTAGCAAGAAAGCTAATACGTGTATCTAAAGAAAATAATTGGATATCTGTTGAGCAGATAGGTTTTCTTCTCGGTATCGGTGGCATACAAACGCATACTTTTGTCCTCGAATCGGCAATACAAGAAGCTAAAAATAAATTCTGTTTATTTCTTGGCTGGACCTCAGCAATGTTTTTTGTTCTATTTCGCATTCATAACTCTCTCGACTATTCGAAAGTCTACCAATTTCCGAGAGAATAAAAGTAATTCTTAATGATATCTAGAGCGAATCAATTTTCACTATGAATATTTTAATGTGTCACCAAAATCAGGTGTTAGGCAAGCTTGTCCCCTATAGAAAGTCACCTAATATATTCAATTTAGTTTCTGAAACGATAATTAGAAAATTTTAAGAATTTGAAGTAATTAATCTAATCGGGAGAAAGGTACAAATAACTACGTATGCATATGACAGTGATATCATGTCAGAAATCCTAAAAAAATGAACGAAATTCTAGACGTAATTTATAAATAGACGATTATTGGATTAAAATGTAACCCAAATAAATGTAAATGATTAAGAGTAGATTTTTAGTAGTTAACCCAATAAGGTTATATCCAAAATATGTTCAGCAACCATTCCTGCTATAGAAAAGGAAGACAATGAAATGTACCTCTTGGTATAAAATTCCTTTTAAATATAACTTCCAATACACAAAATATGTATCGACGATATCTGTTCGGTTCCTTAAAATTTGATAAATCTCTTAGGTTAACTTTGCGAAATAGACGAACAAATAAATTTCTAGACTATCTTTACAGAGATCTGTAGCCCGAACATTTGAATTAGCCGATTCACGTAAACTATTACTAGACTCTTATCTCAGCGATCAACCTTATCTTTACAGGCATGGAATCTATGCCACAAGGCTCGCCTTCAGATTATCCCATTAAAAACTTTCCCCGCTTCACCAGAAAAGTTACATCGTCGACGTTTCATTGAAATTAAAAGAACTATACACATACTTATTAAATTTTTATATATGTTCAGAAGGATACCAAAAAGACAACAAAATTCAAGCTATAATGACGAATACACTAAAACAATTAAATATTGATTTTTCAATCACTTCTATTTTTCCGGGAGGGCGTAAACCTGACATAGTAATTAAAAATGAAAATAAAAAGTATATCATCGATATCACTATGGCTTTTGATTGTCAGGAAAATAGAACATATTGCGATCTATGATTTGTTATTCCCTCGTAATTGGTTATCTAGGTTATTTGCCAAATGATAATTCCAAAAGAAGATTTAGAGATATCTAAAAGAATTTAGAGATAATTGAAAAGGGACCAGTATAAAAGAATCCATCGAAGGATCCGGAGCGCTTCTATCAGATTTTTTAGGAAATTTGTAATTTGTACCGATCTTTAACAAGTTTATATCTCTAGTGGTTTTAGTATTTTATCACGACTTTTTTATATTATTAACTATTTATCTGTTATACTCAATTTTAACTTATACATATCTACATTTGTTTATTTTTATGCTCACTGCTATAATGACGAGGTCCTATATATTTTAACTTAGTAGTTTAATTGATCAACAATAACATTTTTCTGAGCAAAAACTATTTATTTATATTAAAATATATATATTGGCATTATTTGTATATATTATAGTTGGTATATCTCAATTGATTAATGTACCATAATCGGGATATTAAGTATATTTCACTTATTATTTTGATGCGTCAATAAACATACCTTAATCGAATCACGTGTAAATATATATGTCTACTACTAATTCAATAAAAATGACGTATGCTGACGAATGATCCATACAATGTTTATACATATTTAAAGATATTGTGTTTAATATTTTCAAGATTCACAAGGTAGATTTGAAAATTAATATTTTAACTTTACATTTGATAAGGAAAACTTAAGATATATCAAGAGTATATTATACATATTATATGATATATAATATATATATATATATAACTTTTAAGGATACTTTTATTAATTTGGTGATTTTGTAATATGTATATATGTAATATGTAAGCTATCTGAATAATCTGATATCAGTATATTAGCAAAGTATATTTATCTACTATCAAATAAACTTATGTTTATCTTCTGTTCAAATTAACATTGCAAAGAAACTGAATTCTTCAATGAGTAATTTGTTATAACATAAGTTCAACTATAAGCATAAATAAAGATAACAAAGAAATTCTTCATTCTACTGGCCAATCACAATTATTTTCACATTTCAATATATACTATGATTGGAATTATCTATATGGAACTATATAATATATTAAGCCAAGCTATTTGGAGCTAGGTGGATTTATAAACATAAGTATATGTATTCCGTAAGTAAATATACTTTAATCATTAATTAATTATTGCTTTTATGACGCATCTCCATTATAAATATATGTAAATATATGTAAATATATGTAAATATATGTAAATATATGTAAATACATGTAAATATATGTAAATATATGTAAATATATGTAAATCTATGTAAATATATGTAAATATATGTAAATATATGTAAATATATGTAAATATATGTAAATATATGTAAATATATGTAAATTAAGGAAACATTAAGAAATATTTCCTAATACATTATAAAATCTTACTTTTCTAAGTATTGTTGAATTGCATTATACGGGTATACTAATTATTGATGCAAATAAGAAATATAAATATGTTTATTAATCGGAGATATTAATAGACATATAACATTAGAAACTTTCAAACTCTTTTTCTAGAAATGATATACGAAAGAAAAATGTAACAATCTGTAAACAGAAATAATATATATTATCTATTTTCTATGTAGATACATAATAACATCATCATCACCATCCTATTCGATGTATTCCCTATAGTATACCCATTTATGATTATTTCAAATTTTAATTTCATATTGAAAAGTGAATATTGAAAATATTGGCTATATCCTTGAAATTATATATAAAATTATAAATAATATATATATATATATATATATATATATATATATATATATATTATATATATATATATATCATAGTAAGTACGTTAACCATATTAATAATCATTAATATATTAATTTAATGTAATTATAGTACCTTAATATACATAAATAATATCAAAATTAATAAGTGAAATTCAATCATTCTTAATTTTAGAATTTAACTGTTATATTTTATTATTATTTGAGTTTAGAATTATAAATATTATTATAATAATATGTAAACATAGGTTTATAATCTGTTTAAATAATTGATTGGTTGTTTATACTAATTTTAAGTATAATATATATAAGTATAGTATATATATATATATATATATATATATATATATATATATACATATATATATATATATATATATATATATATATATACATATATATATATATATATATATATATATATATATATATGTATATACATGCATATATGTATATATATGTGTATATTAATAATATATTTGACTTCTCTTGAATATTCTACATCATAATGTATATGAATAATCTCTAAATACATCATAAGTACTTTGTACATTGTAAGACGTATAATAATATTCGAGGCATCATATCAATAACTTACGTAACTGATAAGCTGGAGGTATAGCTTTAGAATACTGTGAGCCTTATTATTCAACCTAAGTGGAATATATTTTTTCATGCATATTTAACCCTGAGTGCATTAACACAATAACATAAATAAACAAATAATTGTGATACTATATAATATGATCGTGTCTAATATATATATATATATATATATATATATATATATATATGTATATATATATTCCCGTAAGATCGGTGTTATTTAAAAGGCATTAATTAGACTAATATCTAGTAAATATAATATAAATAGTAAATATTTATGTTTATAGTAAATCATTTTAAAAGCCCTGTATAAATTCATAAATTATTATTTACTGTATATAATATACAATTTTCAATGTTCAATATGTGAATATGAGTTAAAGCCCATATTATATTTTACAGCACTAACACTTATCTATAATATCTACAATTATCTAGAATATCTGTTAATCTGATCTGGATGTGTTTACGATACTGAATTAGACAATAGTTACATGTAAAATATAAAAAGAGTGATACATTATGTTATATTTATGCTTTTTTTATTAGCAATATAGTAATAAACATGTGTAACTCGTGATATGGTTCATCGTGTATTGATAGTTCACTTGTCACAGATATATGAATATACTGACATATGAATGGATGCATAGACGGATAAATATATATATATATATATATATATATATATATATATATATATGCGCCCTATATATAAGGGACAAATATCCGCAAGCTATGATACAAATTATATCAAAGTTTATATTCAACTATGAAAATTACGGGAAAAGGAACTTAATAGTGCTATGGCTATTGTATGACATTTTATCTGTGTAATTGCGAAGGTGTAATACGTCACCTTGATTTAAGAATGCAGTTATAGCATATTTATTTTTCTTAAATAATGCTAATACTATACATACTCTTAATACAAATATAATAATTATTATATCTTGATTTCTCCTAATGGTACAAAAAAGAACATTCACACTATTCACTTTTTTATAGATACACTATTCATTTCAATTTAATTCAATGGATGAATGGATGGATTAGGCAAATTACCTGGAACTCCTTCAAAAATTGCAAATTATTTATTATTATTTTATATATTCATATTTATGTTAGCATTGTTTGTTGTACAAATATAATACTAATAGTATACAATTTTTAAAAATATACCATACATTTTAAAAAATATATACTATACATTTTTAAAAATATATACTATACCATTAAAGTATAGTAATACTATACAATTAAAACATATCATTTGTATTATTACTTTATTTCTATTAACGACAGAACATTTAAATATCACACTTAATGTTGTATATAAATAAACTATTACGATTAGATTCAATGGATGGATAGATTTATTTATATAATATAAGTTACATGTAATATGTTGATCTATATATGTAGTTTTTATTTCGGTTTACAAATTCTTTGCAATATTAATTTGACACGTAAATACATAATTTCATCAGTATCGAAAGAACCAATCATATAACGCCACCGAATTCACCTGGACCAATCATCTCTAGACACGCAACTATACGCTATAATTACTATTGAATTCACCGGCTTTTTAATACGTATACATTGTTATTTTGTCAATCGTTAAAGATAGGTGAGTTTTTAGATATTTAGACTGAGTGTAAATTTAAATTTATAACAACTTAATTTGCTAATTACTTATAAAATCATAGATCATATTTTAATTATATATTATCTTAAACATATTTAATTATAATCACTTGAATTAGGTTATTTTATCATTGAGTTTTTACAAATTTATATAAATAATACCATATGGGTAATTCAATTATTTATAAATTACTTATCAGTCAATCTTTATTTGTTTTATAATACTTAACTATATATATATGTTATATTATAAATATGATCATCAACATATGATATATTATAGTAACTATAGTTATAATCGATAATTAGTATACATCAATAATTATAACATATTTAGATTTTGAATCAAATGTAATGTTTATATTTCATATTATATTATAAATAGCAAAATGAAGTCTTGGGTTGCAGTTGCTCTGCTCTGCGTCGTGGTATCTGTCATTGCCGAAGAATCCGAAAAACCTAAAGATAAAGCAAAAGAAGAACTTGGCACAGTTATTGGAATTGATCTTGGAACAACATACTCATGGTTATTTTTTATTTCTATTATTATTTAGTTGTTATGACAATAATTATTTTCTCATATATTCAACAATACATTGTATAATTAATTATATTAATATTTAGTGTTGGAGTATTCAAAAATGGTCGAGTTGAAATTATTGCAAATGATCAAGGAAATCGAATTACTCCTTCCTATGTAGCTTTTACCGATGAAAATGAACGTCTTATCGGTATGTTTTAAAATTAATATATAAAGTGGTGAACATATTTTATAAGTAAATACAACCAATTGGTAATATTGTAATATTACTAATTATATAACTACGATAATCGTGTTTATAATTTAGGTGATGCCGCTAAGAATCAGTTAACTTCTAACCCCGAGAATACCATCTTCGATGTTAAACGACTCATTGGTCGTAACTGGGCCGAGAAGAGTGTACAGTCCGATGTCAAATTCTTCCCCTTCAAAGTTATTTCAAAGAACGACCGTCCTGTGATTCAGGTTATTATCTACTCGATATGACTATTAAATATTGTTTACTGTTTTTCATAAATACAAAATAATAATTATAATAGTATTATAGTATTAGCAAATAGTGTAGAAACTTCGATTAAAATATAGTAACTAAAACAATTTATCATGATTATCTTTAATTATTAAAAATGGAAAGCAATTTCAATATGTATGATTATTGAAATTATAATATAAATATAGAATTATATCTAAATAATATACAATGAATATTAGGAAATATGTTTTTATGTTATTTTATGAATCTATTATTGAGAGTAATAATCTGAATATCATATAAAATATAATTTTTATAATTTTATTTTAGGCTGTCGTCGGAGGTGTAGATAAACAATTCACCCCTGAAGAAATCTCGGCTATGGTTTTAATTAAAATGAAGGAAACCGCCGAAGCCTACCTCGGTAAGCCCGTCACTCACGCCGTAGTCACAGTACCCGCGTACTTCAACGACGCCCAGCGTCAAGCCACCAAGGATGCAGGAGTTATCGCTGGACTCAATGTCATGAGAATCATCAATGAACCGTTAGTTTCATCAAATGTCGTCAATTTTACTATCTAGTCTGTAATATACAATATTAAAGTAATTCGTGAAATATTCTCAATGTTTACACGAGTAAATCATTTTGTATAGGACAGCCGCAGCTATTGCTTATGGTTTAGACAAAAAGGAGGGTGAGAAGAATATCCTCGTCTTTGATCTCGGTGGCGGTACCTTCGATGTTTCACTGTTGACTATCGACAACGGAGTCTTTGAAGTCATCAGCACTAATGGAGACACTCATTTGGGAGGAGAAGATTTCGATCAACGCGTCATGGACTACTTCATGAAATTATACAAAAAGAAAAAGGGTAAAGATGTACGAAAGGATAACCGAGCCGTCCAGAAACTGAGACGAGAGGTTGAGAAGGCGAAACGTACTCTGTCCAGTCAACATCAAGCCCGTATCGAAATTGAATCATTCTTCGAGGGTGAAGACTTCTCGGAGATGATCACCCGTGCCAAATTTGAAGAATTAAACTTGGTTTGTGTTTATCTTACGTTTCAACTTTTTATAAATTTAAACTATCAAATTTAATTATTATATTTTTTTATTAATTACTTTAAATCTAATGTAATTCCATTGTTATTGATCACAGGATCTCTTCCGTTCAACTATGATCCCAGTAAAGAAGGTCATCGAAGATGCCGACATGAAAAAGTCTGAGATTGATGAAATTGTTTTGGTTGGAGGATCCACTCGTATTCCCAAGGTGCAGCAACTCGTCAAAGAATTCTTCAATGGAAAGGATCCGTCTCGCGGAATTAACCCCGACGAAGCTGTAGCCTACGGTGCTGCCGTACAAGGTGGAGTACTCAGCGGAGAACAAGACACTGGTGACCTCGTCCTCCTCGACGTCAATCCTTTAACCCTCGGTATCGAGACCGTCGGCTCCGTCATGACCAAGGTAATCGGTCGCAACACCGTTATCCCCACGAAGAAGTCGCAGATCTTTTCCACTGCCGCCGATAACCAACCCACGGTCACCATCCAAGTCTTTGAAGGCGAACGTCCCATGGTTAAGGATAACCACTTACTCGGAAAGTTTGACTTGACTGGAATCCCTCCGGCGCCTCGCGGAACTCCTCAGATTGAGGTAACCTTCGAAATCGATGTGAATGGTATCCTGAGAGTCAGCGCGGAAGATAAAGGTACAGGCAACAAGAACAAGATTGAGATCAATAACGACCAGAACCGTCTGTCTCCCGAAGACATCGAACGCATGATCAATGACGCTGAACAATACGCCGACGATGATAAGAAAGTAAAGGGTTAGATTTACAACACTAACTAGACAACATTACACTAAATAGATAACACTACACTGACTAGACAATGTTACACTAACTAGACAACACTACACTAACTAGACAACACTACACTAACTAGACAACACTACACTAAATAGACAACACTACACTAACTAGACAACACTACACTAAATAGACAACACTACACTAAATAGCTTCAATTGTAAGGTTTAGTTTATTATAAATTGGTGCAATATCTAAGCATAACTTAATCTCTAATTTCAATATTACAGAGAAGGTCGATGCCCGTAACGACTTGGAGTCTGGTGCCTACTCTCTTAAAACTCAAATCAATGACAAGGACAAATTGGGAGCCAAGTTAAATGAAGAAGACAAAGCCACTCTTCAGAAAGCTGTCGACGAAGCCATCGAATTCTTGGAAAAGCATCCTGATGCCGAAGTAGATGATTTGAAGGAACAGAAGAAGACTTTCGATGGAATTGTTCAACCTATTACCAGTAAATTGTACCAAGGTCAAGAAGGAGGTCAAGCTCCACCACCGCCACCACCATCTGGTGAGGGTTCGGAAGGTGCGGAGAAGGAAGAACTGTAGTTCCTTGTGATCTTGTAAATATTAACAAATTCAAAATTTCCCAATTTTATACTGAATGTATTTTGTGGATATATTTATAGCATTACAGAATGATGTATTGTACTGTTAATAATTTATTATGAATTATACTTTATTATATTAAAATATATTTTATTTTCAATAAAATATGTAACTTATTAAAATTAAATTTATTTATTTACTATTATTTCACCTTTAAGAATATAATTGCTCATTTAACCTAATTAATTTAAATAATAGTTATTAATTAAATATAATATGGAAATATGAGTGTTTTGTAAAGCTTAGTAAGATTATTTTTAAATTGATTTGGTAAGATTCTAAAAAACTACTTTGATGGCATACATCATCTAATGCACTGTATATTATTAGCAGTATTGTGGTAAATGTATAAAACCAAGTAATTAGATGATGTAATGATGATATCTGGTAAAATATTAAATACTTATTTAAAATAGACAGTTTTTTATTACAAATCAAATATTTTTTCATTTTTATTATATAACCAAAATTACATTAATATTACATTGATGGTTTCTTAATATAATTTAGTTCCATAAGATAAGTATATTCATTAACTAGTTTACAATGTAGATATATTGACTAATTAGAGTCTACATATTTATATATTTATATACGTTTATAACAAGATATATCTAGTTACTTAATAATTTCTACAAAATAATCCTATGCATTCTTTAAATTAAATCCATATTAAATGCTCTGCTAATATAGTTGTAAATTTATTCAAGTAAATTAAATAGACAAATTATCAAAATAAATACAAGTTAAATACATGTTAAAAAAAGTGAAATATAAATATTAGATTCATCTATAAAGAGCAACAATTATAATCGTTGCTTACGCGAAAGAATACTTCTTGAAACCGAGGCAGATTAGAAAGCGGGGAAATATTAGATATTGTATGTATTATTATATATCCAAAATTATCTTGGTATTATCTAGATAATATTAGATGTTACATTATAAAATTGTATTTGGATATAAATTAATAAAACAAATTTCTAAATTTTATTGTAAAATGTATATTGCACAGCATGACTATATCAATTAATTAGACTATTTTAATTTTAATATTATATATATATAAATCTATAAAATAAACCAGAAATATATACGCGATAATTTATATATACTAATATAATTGATTTATAATGAAAACATAAAATCAATAACTTTCTTTTTTTTTAACTCAATATGATTCAAAGTAACAATATTCTTAAATTATTCCTATATGTTGATCTGATTAGGATGATTTATTTCTTATTATTGATATTATATTTCAACATTTTATAAATATAGATGTTCCGGAACTTTTTGATAATAGATAAAATATATTTAAATAAAAATAGTACAAACATAATTAGTATTTTATAAACAAAAATGTAACGATATATTTAGTACTAATTGAGAATAATAATTAAAAACCCATATCTCATATATGTGGTTTTAACAGCAGAACTCATTTTAAATATCAATTTCATCGTGTCAAAGTTATATATATTCACTCATAATATTTGTTTGTAGATATTATTTTGAATATGGGAATTCATATATTCAGCCTCTTAAATTATATTCGGCTATCAAACGTATTCCTGTAGTCGAGGTTAACTGGGAATTTTAATATCGGAATTAAGTTCAATTAAACTTTATTCAGATCTAAGATTAATCCTAGAAATAATAGGAAAGAAAATGTTGTATTCTTTATACATATATAGTTAATATATAGTTAATATAAATTGGTATGACAACGATATATACTAATTGAGTAAATTAACCTTAGTGTATATACTCTAACAACATAGAAAATAATAAAGTATCCTTAATACATATTAAACAACATAAAGAGAATACTAGAATACTGATGTGCTTCATTACCCAGTATACATATTTCGTTTTATTAACCATAAATAAAATTATTTTTATAAGTGCATAATAAATCACTCTTTATTACGATCTCTCAAAAGTAGCATATATTATATAATAGGTGGACGGATAATAGTAAATATGTAATCTTAACTATAGAATATATATTTATAGAAAATATTGTATTATTTCATGTCTTTAATTTGATGTAAATTGTACATGTTTACTTTTATCTGTCTATATATCTATCTAGAATATGGGTTACAATATTAATTACTACAATACAATACTAATTATACTATTCAAAAATGCAAATTGGTAATAACAATAAGACAAACTGCAAGGGAGAGACCAATAGAGTAAGAATTATTTAATTCGTTTCGTCAATAGTTTCGAGACAAGTTCACGTACCAGCTTATGCCCTGCTACTTATAATGTTAATTTCTCTCTTAACCTCTTAATAAAGAGTAGTTTTCTCGTAATTGGAGATGTTGACATACCTCGTCAGTTGTAGCAACATTTGGCGTAATTTGATCTTGTTCTACAGATTACTTGAATACATGCCGTGCATTGAGCGGGTATATGCATTTAGTTTCTCCAAAGTAGTTTGAGTCAATGATAAAATACATTATAACATATATTACTATAGTATGTTTGCCTGATGTAATCCTTTATAGAGGATTATGATTATAATTAATTGATTACTCGTACATAATATTGTTGTGTTGTTTAGGAATTATGTGATTTATTATATTTTGTTAGTAAATTATGTAGGTATACCTAAATATTTACAATTATAATTGCAATTACGACACATGTGTTGGTCGATTGTAAATTAAAAATAGATTTCCAGCTAAAATAGATTTTAAGGTCAAGCAATAAACTTAAATCGGGTATACGTCAGCAAAACTGTTATCGTGTTTACTAGTAACGCACGATTAAATATATCATGAATCGTGGCTACATATCCGGTAATGGTGGCATATTGATGTATATTTAATATACAAGCCTGGTGATGAATACTATTATACATATATATGTATATTACATATTATAGTTTTCTTACAACTTTTAAAACAGTAGCTATAGTTAATATATATATTACGTTGATAAATAATATTTATAGTAAAGTTTACTTTTTATGATCATATAATGTACACTGTAAATGCCCGACGGGCATTGCCCGTTTACATATACGAAATAAATGAACTTGACAGAAAAAATAACTATTAACTGAAGATACGATATAGCTTTATTGGTAAATCCACGACATATTTAGATATAGTTATACGATAATTGTGCATAATTACACATAGTTAGAGCCAATATTACACTATATCTTAGGTTAGAGTTTAATTTAAAATTTATATTATTATAGAAAAAATATTTAATCTCGAATTTTGAAATTTCATCTACTGGTTATTGTTTACAAACTTTCATTGAATTCAAAGAAGCAAGGCTTCCATTGTATTTTCCTAGATATCTTATAATATTTATTTTGATGATTTATATTTTGGCAACCAATAATAGTCTAATACGTACGTTGCGCGTATTACTACATACAGTCTAATATTAATATTGGGTACTTTCATGAATTATTTAACAAATATAACAATAGATATTTATAAAAACAAATCAAATAGAGTATTATAAGTATATACATTTTTGGGTAATAAGGTGAACATAATATATATATATATATAGTATAAATTAGATTATAATATACATAGCATACATTAAAGCATAATATATATATATATATTAAATCGATTATTAATAACAATTTTATTTACACAATATTTCCCACCCGATATCTATGAAGGAAATAGTAATGTTAAGTATATTGTTTATATAAATAATATATACAATTTTAAAATGATGATATGATTAGATTATTATTTTAGTGAATTTGAATAGTTCAATATTTAAATTTATATAAGCTTATATTTAATTGAACATATACAATTATAAGGAGTAATATTTATTTATTCTATGCTTAAAAGAAACAGTTTGAAATTTTCGTGAATTGAAAGTTTGATATCCCAGAAACTTTTTACACTAGTAGTACATTTTCTTAAAAATAGAAACGGTCTATCATAATATATAGGAACATTGATGAATGTAAGAAATAATATGGTACCTCGACATATTCCAAATGATGGGGTGAGTGTTGAGATGATTTAGCACACAGTACTAATAATTAGATATAAAAGAAATATACATATTGAAATAATTAGCTTAAGGTATTTATTAAATATCAAGTTTGAATAAATTTATAATTGGTGCGACATGATAAAGATCTTTGCATATTGAGTATGTATGAGTTAGCAGAATAAAATATAATACATATTAATATAATAATTTTAATTAGATCTAAGATAGAATATAAAGAGTTTAATTATTATTAGTGTTTACAAATTTATATTAATGAATATTGAAATTTACATAATTGATTATATATAAATATTACCTAAATTATGTCATTACTGTAATTAAACATATAATAATTGTTAAGTAAATGATAAGTAAAGTTATATTTTTATTATAAAATGACTAAATATTGTATAAATAAAACAATGTATATATAGAAATATATACTAAATAGAGAATATAATATAGAAATAACGGAATAAAATATTTATAACGAAGCGTAATAAAAATAAAAGTTTAGGCTATAGTAAGTAATATTTTATTGTATAAACCTATTTCGTTTATGATTACTACACAGTAGAGTAGTAGGTAGTCAATTACTTAATAGTCTTATAGGGCTCATTATAGAATGAAGATATTAATATACATTACTTTAAATCATGAAATGTACACACGCATTATTTTCAAAGTTTCTCGATGCTCTATATAACTTTTCATCAATTTTAACTCGACTCGTAGTGCCACCTAGTCTCTAACACTAGTAATTGTCTAGAGATCGTTTAGACTCTCCGGGGTTAATCTTAACTCAACCGCTAACGCCACCTAGTTTAACAATATCTTTTCACTAGAGATCGTTCCTTTGCAATCTTTGCAGAGGTCCAAATAAACATTGAAATACAAAACCACTGCGACCCAGTCTCGCGATGTAACGAGGGTCGGAGGTTACATTGAAATGTACGGATTATTATTATCGCTCCAGACATTGCCACTGCGGTCCGTTGGTCCCGTAGTTGTGTTGGTTGCGCCACCTGGCCCTCGGTCAGAGAATCTCACTTGACCAGAAGCATCGTCTGGCATATTCATTTGCAAGGAAGCGTTGCGGGAAATGGCCTCAGCAGAGTCAATCAAAGTGGTGTAGTCGACGCCTGCGAGGGATAGGGGTTTAGGGTAGAGTATAGTAGGATAGGGTAGGGCTGTAGTGTAGGGTAGAGTATGGTAGGATAGGGTAGGGCTGTAGTGTAGAGTAGGGTATGGTAGGATAGGGTAGGGTATGGTAGGATAGGGTAGGGCTGTAGAGTAGAGTAGGGTATGGTAAGATAGGATAGGGCTGTAGAGTAGAGTAGGGTATGGTAAGATAGGATAGGGCTGTAGAGTAGAGTAGAGTATGGTAGGATAGGGTAGGGCTGTAGAGTAGAGTAGGGTATGGTAGGATAGGGTAGGGCTGTAGTGTAGAGTAGGGTATGGTAGGATAGGGTAGGGCTGTAGTGTAGGGTAGGATAGGGTAGGGCTGTAGAGTAGGGTAGAGTATGGTAGGATAGGGTAGGGCTGTAGTGTAGGGTAGAGTATGGTAGAATAGGGTAGGGCTGTAGTGTAGAGTAGGGTATGGTAGGATAGGGTAGGGCTGTAGTGTAGGGTAGAGTATGGTAGAATAGGGTAGGGCTGTAGTGTAGGGTAGAGTATGGTAGGATAGGGTAGGGCTGTAGTGTAGAGTAGGGTATGGTAGGATAGGGTAGGGCTGTAGTGTAGGGTAGAGTATGGTAGAATAGGGTAGGGCTGTAGAGTAGAGTAGGGTATGGTAAGATAGGGTAGGGCTGTAGAGTAGGGTAGGGTATGGTAGGATAGGGTAGGGCTGTAGTGTAGAGTAGGGTATGGTAGGATAGGGTAGGGCTGTAGTGTAGGGTAGAGTATGGTAGGGCTGTAGTGTAGGGTAGAGTATGGTAGGATAGGGTAGGGCTGTAGTGTAGAGTAGGGTATGGTAGGATAGGGTAGGGCTGTAGTGTAGGGTAGAGTATGGTAGAATAGGGTAGGGCTGTAGAGTAGAGTAGGGTATGGTAAGATAGGGTAGGGCTGTAGAGTAGGGTAGGGTATGGTAGGATAGGGTAGGGCTGTAGAGTATGGTAGTGTATGGTAAGATAGGGTAGGGCTGTAGTGTAGGGTAGAGTATGGTAGGATAGGGTAGGGCTGTAGAGTAGAGTAGAGTATGGTAGAATAGGGTAGGGCTGTAGTGTAGAGTAGGGTATGGTAGGATAGGGTAGGGCTGTAGTGTAGGGTAGAGTATGGTAGAATAGGGTAGGGCTGTAGAGTAGAGTAGGGTATGGTAAGATAGGGTAGGGCTGTAGAGTAGGGTAGGGTATGGTAGGATAGGGTAGGGCTGTAGAGTATGGTAGTGTATGGTAAGATAGGGTAGGGCTGTAGTGTAGGGTAGAGTATGGTAGGATAGGGTAGGGCTGTAGAGTAGGGTAGTGTATGGTAGGATAGGGTAGGGCTGTAGAGTATGGTAGTGTATGGTAAGATAGGGTAGGGCTGTAGTGTAGGGTAGAGTATGGTAGGATAGGGTAGGGCTGTAGAGTAGAGTAGAGTATGGTAGGATAGGGTAGGGCTGTAGTGTAGGGTAGAGTATGGTAGAATAGGGTAGGGCTGTAGAGTATGGTAGTGTATGGTAAGATAGGGTAGGGCTGTAGAGTAGGGTAGAGGTGTAGAGTAGGGTAGGGCTGTAGAGTAGGGTAGAGGTGTAGAGTAGGGTAAGGTAAGGGTATAGACTAAGATAGAGGTGTAGGGTAGGATAGGGTGGAGGGTGTATATGGTTAGGGTAGGATAAGGTGGAGGGGGTATAGGGTTAGGGTAGGGTAGTAGAGTTGGATAGGTTAGGATTGGAGTAGGGATGTAGAGTAGGGTAGGATAGGGTAGAGAAGTCGATACCTGTGGGTGGTGGGGGTATAGGTTAGGGTAGTTTAGGGATTTAGATAGATTAGGGTAAGGGTTTGAAGCCGGTAGTGTATGGGTGAAGGATAGTTATTGGAGGAGTAGTTGACACCTGTGGGAGGTAGGGGTGTAGAGCAGGGAAGGGATGTATGGTAGGGTAAGATAGAGATGTAGGATAGTTAATGATGGATTAGTTAATAACTGTGGGAGGTAGGGGTGTAGAGTAGAGATGTAGAGCAGGGTAGGAGTGTAGAGTAGTGTAATGCAGTGTAAGAAAAGGTAGTTAAGGATGGAATAATTGGCACCTATGGTAGGTATGAGTGTAGGGTATATAAATATAGGGGCGTAGGGTTGGTGGATATGAGGTACATAATGGTAGGTATTGTAGAGTTAGGATAGAAAAGGGAAGGGCTTAGGGTAGATAAGGCTAGAGGTCTAGGGTAAGTAAGAAAGGGATGTAGGGCAAATAAGGAAGGGATGTAGGGTAAATAAGGAAGGAGTATACCTATACCAGAGTAGGGGGTAGTGAGGAGGGTAGTGAGCAGGTGTAGGAGGGTAGTGAGTTTTGTACGGAGTGCGAGGGAGTGATTGATGGTCGATAAATCTGGTAAAATCTAGTAAAGAGGAATGGTAGATGGAAGCAGCGGGTGTAATGAGGGAGGAATGGAGGAATGAGGGAATAGTGAACGACGTGGAGGGAAATACTCAACTGAGGCTAGGACTGAAGCTATTATAACAGCAGACATGCGTTGATATCGAATAACACAATAATTGCTACGGAGGTTAGCTGATATATATTTAAATGCCGTAGCATACCCCGAGTAGATGTGGGCCCCGCAGTGTGGGTCCCATATGGGGTGATGTAGAACTTCGACACCGATAGTAAGATTAATAAAAATACGTTAAGTTCGTTATAAGTATCTAAATAATACTTATCGAATAATGGCATTACGGATATCGTACGTATAATTAAGATTAATATATAAACACTAATTAATCTCATGCATATTTTACATATACACGAAATAATGATATTATCAATAAAACTAGTTTATATAACAATGCTAAATTAAGTTAATACAAAAATGTACTTGTTGATAGTATATCTATTTCAATAATAATTACAAATACTAATTACAAATACTGAGTTTAAAAAATGAATTGAGAAATAGATAACAAGAGATAGTAATAATGAATGCATTGTTATATTTTATATTAGGATGAATAATATAGATAGCAACAGACATATCCGCAATTAATGCTAATAATACCTAGCACTATAACTTAGCACTATAACCTAGTACTATAACCTAGCACTATAATATAGCACTATAACCTAGCACTATAACCTAGCATTATAACCTAGCACTATAACCTAGCACTATAACCTAGCACTATAATATAGCACTATAATATAGCACCATAACCTAGCACTGTTCCCCACCCTCCCAAGTATTCTCCAACCTTCATCTGTATCGTCCCTCATTTCAACTGAGAAGAAGTTCAAAGGTCCACTTCTGGTGTAGGCATTGGCTCGACGATACCGTCTATACAAGGCTATAACCACGGCAACAACAGCTACCAGGAATGCCACCGTCATGAGCCATGCGAACAGTCGATGACTTTTCTTTGTGAAACTCAAATCTATATTTTTGTGAATAAAATAGACCACACTTTATAGGAAATCAAAGATTAACACATTATAGGAAATCAAAGATTAACACTTTTTAGGAAATCAACGATTAACACTTTAAAGGAAATCAACGATTAACACTTTATAGGAAATCAACGATTAACACTTTATAGGAAATCGACCATTAACACACTATATGAAATCGACCTCATTTCATACATCTATATCTCTTAATATAATATGTTGTCCATTATTATTATCTCCATATGAGTAGTATATATTACAAGTTAAATAATAGATGCAATATATGATATTGAAGAGGTGGGATTGGTATTAAAAAAGATATTTTGCTAGATATATTTAAAGGGCTAAAGGTTATATTTATACTAAATAAGATATTTGAAAGGCTAATACTATAAAATTAAGATCTTTAAGAGGCTAATACAGTAAAAAAATGATATTAAAGAAAGAAGCGACTACAAACCATTGTTCTTAATGCACTTCCTGTTTAGAGCATCCCCGCTAAATCCTGCTATACATAACTGGCAGTGGTCTCCAGTAGTGTTGTACCTACACAGTTCACAAATACCTGCAGAGGTCGAGTATAAATGAAATAGATTTTGGGGTTAAAGGTCGAGTGAATTGGTAATGCGAAACAGAAATTCTAGGGGAGAATAGACTTTTGTGTAGTTAGGTGTGTTCAGGTGTAGTTAGGTGTAGCTAGGTGTAGCTAGGTATAGTTAGGTGTATTCAGGTGTAGCTAAGTTAGCTGTAGTTAGGTGTAGCTAAGTGTAGTTAGTTGTATTCAGGTGTAGCTAGGTGTAGCTAGGTATAGCTAGGCGTAACTGGGTGTAGCTAGGTGTAACTGGGTGTAGCTAAGCGTAGCTAGATGTAGCTAGATGTAGCTAGGTGTAACTAGGTTTAGCCAAGTGTATATAGGTGTATTCAGGTGTAGCTAGATGTAGCTAGGTGTAACTGGGTGTAGCTAGGTGTAGCTAGGAGTATTCAGGGGTATTCAGGTGTAGTTAGGTGTAGCTGGGTATAGCTATGTGTATCTATGTGTATCTAGGTGTAGATAGGTGTAGTTAGGTGTAGCTGGGTATAGATATGTGTATCTAGGTGTAGATAGGTTTATTAAGGTGTAGGTAGGTATAGCTAGGTGTAGCTAAGTGTATTAAGGTGTAGGTAGGTATAGCTAGGTGTAGCTAAGTATATTAAGGTGTAGCTAGGTGTAGCTAGGTGTAGCTAAGTGTATTAAGGTGTAACTAGGTATAGTTAGGTGTAGCTAGGTGTATTCAGGTATAGCTAGATGTAGCTAGGTGTAGCTAGGTGTAGATAGGTATAGTTAGGTGTATTCAGTTGTAGTTAAGTTAGGTATAGCTAAGTGTAGCTAGGTGTAGTTAGGTGTATTCAGGTGTAGATAGGTGTAGCTAAGTGTAGCTAGGTGTAGTTAGGTGTATTCAGGTATAGCTAGGTATAGTTATGTGTATTCTGGTTTAGCTAAGTTAGCTGTAGTTAGGTGTAGCTAAGTGTAGTTAGTTGTATTCAGGTGTAGCTAGGTGTAGCTAAGTGTATTAAGGTGTAGGTAGGTGTAGCTAGGTGTAGCTAGGTGTAACTAGGTGTAGCTAGGTGTAACTAGGTGTAGCTAGGTGTATTAAGGTGTAGCTAGGTATAACTAGGTGTAGCTAGGTGTAGCTAGGTGTAACTAAGTGTATTAAGGTTAGCTAGGTGTAACTAGGTGTAGCTAGGTATAACTAAGTGTATTAAGGTGTAACTAGGTGTAGCTAGGTGTAGCTAGTTGTAGCTAGGTGTAACTAAGTGTATTAAGGTGTAGGTAGGTATATCTAGGTGTATTAAGGTGTAGCTAAGTGTATTAAGGTGTAGCTAGGTGTAGTTAGTTGTATTCAGGTGTAGCTAGGTGTAGCTAAGTGTATTAAGGTGTAGGTAGGTATATCTAGGTATATCTAGGTGTATTAAGGTGTAGCTAAGTGTATTAAGGTGTAGCTAGGTGTAGTTAGTTGTATTCAGGTGTAGCTAGGTGTAGCTAAGTGTATTAAGGTGTAGGTAGGTATATCTAGGTGTATTTAGGTGTATCTAGGTGTAACTAAGTGTATTAAGGTGTAGCTAGGTGTAGTTAGTTGTATTCAGGTGTAGCTAGGTGTAGCTAAGTGTATTAAGGTGTAGGTAGGTATATCTAGGTGTATTAAGGTGTAGCTAGGTGTAGCTAAGTGTATTAAGGTGTAGGTAGGTGTAGCTAGGTGTAACTAGGTGTAGCTAGGTGTAACTAAGTGTATTAAGGTGTAGCTAGGTGTAACTAGGTGTAACTAGGTGTAGCTAGGAAGTGTTAAGCTAACCAGTTCGCTGATTACAGATATTTTCAACGCCATTATTTCCGTTGCATTCGCACGCAATACACTGTTGAGTCTCCTCGACGAGTCGGTGGTGGAAGCCAAACTTGCAGTCAACGCAGGTGGCGCCACCGTACGTCGGCTCGCATTCGCAGTACACTTTATTGTCTTTGGCTGTCGGAGCGCGTGGATATAGACGGCCAAATATAATCCTCTCCTACGTCGCAAAACAAACGACGTACAGCCGCAGCCTTCCATCGCCGCAAGTTTCGCGAGCAGTCCAAGCGAAGGCAACTCACCGAGGCTGCAGTTTCCGTTGGTGCCCGTAGTCGAGTTGCAGGCGTCCGGGCAGGCATGGCACACGTCGGTCTCGTTGTACTCGGAGGACAGGCAAGGACACGTCCCCGAGGAGACGTCGCAGCTCTGACCGTCCACGCAGGCGCACGCTAGAGAGGGATGGGAGAGCCGCTGGGTTTCAACTTAAACTCGGCAATTCCAGCCGCAATTCCAGCCGCAATATACGTGCGGCCTTTCGAATATTGTACCTCAAGCGTACGTTTTAATATCGTTAGCTTTATCGTCGCAAATTACACTCAAGAAATTATGTAAGAGCGCGCGGACGCTGAAGCAAGTCGGATTCTATTAATAAAACAACGGTGTTTCTATTGCAATAATGAAATAATCGCAATTAGGCCCAACAGGAGGCTACACAAACGTCGATCGGGTCCTCCGTAACCACCGGTCAAAGCCTCGGCAGTGGCGTGAAAGTTCATTTCCGGCGATAGTGTAATGTTAAAGTTCGATTCCACTTGAACCTTAAATTAAACGAAATCGTAAATTTACAACTATTTTACCAATAAAAAATTAAATAAATATAGATATTAATAATCAATAAACCGTATATTTAGTCCCTGGGTTAAGATATTGTATTGTGAATTTCTGAGAATCCATGATTGGTATATAATGAACAATATGATTCACACCTATATTTGGATAAACATTTAGTTTAAAACAAAACTGTATTATAAAATAAAAACAAATTAGAAATTAAACGAATATTAAAAACACACGTTTTAAACAAATTACATATTGCGTAATTATTTCAATATATTATTAAAGCCATAATTAACCATTTTTTGATTGTTATTTAAATTATGATATTTAAAAAATTATATTTTAAATATATATATTTTAAAAGTGTGGTAAATACAAAAATTCATTACTACTATAACAATATCATTATATATATATATTATTATATTATATTATATTTGTCATTCCCATTAAATTGAATATTATAGATACTATTTAATTGTTATTTCATAAATATATATATATTCAAAAGGTATTCAAATATAAATAAAATCATAGTTTTGTAATAAAATATTATTACTATAAATTAGAAAAAGTACTTTATTATTTTAATATTTGTTATGTAATTAAAATGAAATCACATAATACAGATATGAGATATTTTTCAGTGTATTTATATATTTATAAACAACTAGGTCTTAGTTTAATAAGTTTATTTGTACATATTTATTTAAGTATGATTCTCATCAGAATATACAAAGCTCGTTGATCTAGTCTTAATATTTGTTTGTAGGCAAATGAACTTATGAACAATGCATATTAATCTGATTATCTGTTGTATTGTTATATTGAGCTGAAATATATTTATGCAAATAATTGTTGGAAATAAAATAAATAAAACTCATATATGAAATTCTCACTATTTTAGAATTATCAGAATTAATGAGTTTTTAAAAAAGATGAAAAGATTTAGAATTAGTTTCAAAATTCAAAATCTAATAATTTTATTCTAGTTTTCACAATCTGAAAATTCATATTTTTGAGTAATTACTTTATAATATATTCATTTTTTATAATATCAAATATCATGATTTATTTGATACAGTTTATATTGTTTTATATAGATTTATTTTATATTAAATACAAAATTAATTTTTATAACAAAATTTAAACAAATTTCAGAATACATGATATAAATATTGTTTAAATAATTTCGAATTTTAAAGTAATTTTGTTTATATTATTTATGTCAATCTTCGATTTTTCTAAAAATTTCAACAATATTTCCAAACTTTTAGTTTTCATTAAATAATTAAAAACCAAAGAATATTTTTTTAATTTAAGATATTTATTAAACACAATTATGTTATTTCTTAAATCAATAATTAACTCACATGATTTTATATTACAATAGAAAACAAAAATGTAAACAATATATTAAAATTAATTAAATATGAGTAATATAATAAACACTAACCAACGATAGAGACAATGTAATTAAGTAGGCCATAAGTGTACGCCAGGGGGAGCCATGTTAATAGCATAGCGTTGGTACCACGGGGCTCCAGTGTCACATTGCGGGCTACTAGGCCCAATTCTGAGTGGGGGGAGTTGCGGGGTTGCGTTTTGTATAAAACCATCACAATTAGAAGGAACATCGCAGTTTTGGTGTTCGAATAACGTATTCTGTATGTTAGTAATTAAATAGCCTACCAATTAATACGCTTTACGAAATCAATAGAATTTCACATTGTCCTTTAGGTTGGTACACCGCCGAACACGAGTTTCCTCTAAGGAGAGACTTCTGGATAAACAATGTATATAGAACACGTATGTATGTATGAACACAATGTATACCATACAAATGTCTATAAAGTATGCGTATATAGTATATACTATATACGGTATGCGTCTATCTTATAACAATGGAAATCAATTTAACAATACAACTATCCGCAGACAAAACACAGACTCGTATTGTTATCTAACGTCTTTGTACGGTGCAGTTCACAGGTTGACCGGCGTGGTCAGAGATGTTCCTCCTCGTCTGGCGTATCTCTTCTCCGAACAGGGTGACGCACCAACTTTCGCCTTGCGACGAGAGAGCAGAAGGTTTGTTAATGAGGGGTTAGCGAGGGGTCAAGGTTAGAGTATGAGTCACCACGGCAAATAAGTGACTCATGTTTGTTTTGCGTGTAAGAACTCAACTCGACGGAGAGTAGAGTAGATTTAAGTAGAGTAGAATTAAGTAGAGTAGAATTAAGTAGAGTAGAATTAGATAGAGTATGATTAAATAGAGTATAATTAAGTAGAGTAGAATTAGGTAGAGTAGAATTAAGTAAAGTAGAATTAGGTAGAGTAGAATTAAGTAGAGTATAATTAAGTAGAATAAAATTAAGTAGAGTAGAATTAGGTAGAGTAGAATTAAGTAGAGTAGAATTAGATAGAGTAGATTTAAGTAGAGTAGAATTAAGTAGAGTATAATTAAGTAGAATAAAATTAAGTAGAGTAGAATTAGGTAGAGTAGAATTAAGTAGAGTAGAATTAGGTAGAGTAGAATTAGGTAGAGTAGAATTAAGTAGAGTATAATTAAGTAGAGTAGAATTAGGTAGAGTAGAATTAGGTAGAGTAGAATTAGGTATAGTAGAATTAAGTAGAGTAGAATTAAGTAGAGTAGAATTAGGTAGAGTAGAATTAGGTAGAGTAGAATAAGGTAGAGTAGAATTAAGTAGAGTAGAATTAGGTAGAGTAGAATTAAGTAGAGTAGAATTAGGTAGAGTAGAATTAGATATAGTAGAATTAAGTAGAGTACTCATGCAACTAGAATAGAGCAGTGAGTAGCGTAGGTGTTTTAGAGAGTGACTATTTTAAACAATTTACATTTTGAGTAATCATTTCAATATATTATTAAAGCCATAATTAACCATTTTTTGATTGTTATTTAAATTACGATATTTAACAAATTATATTTTAAATATCAAATCTGAATAGTTATTAACTAGTGAAGAAATTACCAACTTATCAAATTTCTAATAGACAATAATATAAATCTTAATATATATATATGGTTTGATATTTTACAAATTACAATGTTTATTTGTAGTAAATTTAAAGCGCATATATATATATTTCAATGTAATAATATATAGAATATATATATATAAGAATATATTTATTTTTTAAGGTAAACAGTAAAAAACATAGACTGCAACTAAAACATGCCAACAGGATCAAATAAGATAAATAATATATACACAATGCAGTTGAACATATTATGTGTAGGACATGTATATAGGATGTATATATAAGAAGTGTATATAGGACATGTATATAGGAAGTGTATATAGGACATGTATATAGGAAGTGTATATAGGAAGTGTATATAGGACATGTATATAGGAAGTGTATATAGGAAGTGTATATAGGACGTGTATATAGGACATGTATATAGGATATGTATATAGGATGTGTATATAGGATGTGTATATAGGAAGTGTATATAGAACATGTATATAGGATGTGTATATAGGAAGTGTATATAGGAAGTGTATATAGGACATGTATATAGGACATGTATATAGGACATGTAAATAGATAGTGTATATAGGAAGTGTATATAGGAAGTGTATATAGGAAGTGTATATAGGACATGTATATAGGAAGTGTATATTAGGACATGTATATAGGACGTGTATATAGGACATGTATATAGGAAGTGTATATAGGATGTGTATATAGGAAGTGTATATAGGATGTGTATATAGGATGTGTATATAGGACATGTATATAGGACATGTATATAGGACATGTATATAGGAAGTGTATATAGGATGTGTATATAGGATGTGTATATAGGAAGTGTATATAGGATGTGTATATAGGATGTGTATATAGGACATGTATATAGGAAATGTATATAGGACATGTATATAGGAAGTGTATATAGGACATGTATATAGGACGTGTATATAGGACATGTATATAGGAAGTGTATATAGGATGTGTATATAGGATGTGTATATAGGAAGTGTATATAGGACGTGTATATAGGACGTGTATATAGGACGTGTATATAGGACGTGTATATAGGACATGTATATAGGACATGTATATAGGAAGTGTATATAGGACTTGTATATAGGACGTGTATATAGGAAGTGTATATAGGACGTGTATATAGGACGTGTATATAGGACTTGTATTTAGGACATGTATATAGGACATGTATATAGGACATGTATATAGGACATGTATATAGGACATGTATATAGGACATGTATATAGGACATGTATATAGGACATGTATATAGGACATGTATATAGGACATGTATATAGGACATGTATATAGGACATGTATATAGGACATGTATATAGGACATGTATATAGGACATGTATATAGGACATGTATATAGGACATGTATATAGGACATGTATATAGGACATGTATATAGGACATGTATATAGGACATGTATATAGGACATGTATATAGGATGTGTATATAGGAAGTGTATATAGGACATGTATATAAGAAGTGTATATAGGACATGTATATAGGACATGTATATAGGAAGTGTATATAGGACATGTATATAGGACGTGTATATAGGACATGTATATAGGACATGTATATAGAATGTGTATATAGGATGTGTATATAGAATGTGTATATAGGATGTGTATATAGGACGTGTATATAGGACATGTATATAGGAAGTGTATATAGGACATGTATATATGATGTGTATATAGGAAGTGTATATAGGACATGTATATAGGATGTGTATATAGGACATGTATATAGGACATGTATATAGGAAGTGTATATAGGATGTGTATATAGGACATGTATATAGGACATGTATATAGGACATGTATATAGGATGTGTATATAGGAAGTGTATATAGGACATGTATATAAGAAGTGTATATAGGACATGTATATAGGACATGTATATAGGAAGTGTATATAGGACATGTATATAGGACGTGTATATAGGACATGTATATAGGACATGTATATAGGACATGTATATAGGATGTGTATATAGGATGTGTATATAGGACGTGTATATAGGACATGTATATAGGAAGTGTATATAGGACATGTATATATGATGTGTATATAGGAAGTGTATATAGGACATGTATATAGGATGTGTATATAGGACATGTATATAGGACATGTATATAGGAAGTGTATATAGGATGTGTATATAGGACATGTATATAGGACATGTATATAGGACATGTATATAGGACATGTATATAGGACATGTATATAGGATGTGTATATAGTACGTGTATATAGGACATGTATATAGGAAGTGTATATAGGACATGTATATAGGAAGTGTATATAGGACGTGTATATAGGACATGTATATAGGACATGTATATGGGACATGTATATAACAGTGGTGTTTCTATTGAATTAAATAGATCAATTTATGCATATGTATAATTCAGTGATATTGTGAAGGTCATAAAACTGGGCCACGGTATTCCAGAATAAATTGATACTGACCAAACTGGTCAACAACTTCAGTATATATGATCTGTTAACACAGCTTATGGAAAAAATATTATATTGTTACGTAACACTTTTGTAATTTATTAAAACTATAAATGAGTTTATAAATGAAATTATTTAATTAAAATTTACATTAATATTATTATTGAATGAATTCTAATATAAATATATTCACCAACATTGTTATATTTCTTTTCATTGTTTATTTATGTTATTAATGTAAAGTTGGATATGTTATAAGTAAAAAATATATCAATAAATATATCAATTTAATGATAATTCATTAAATTGTATTTTATTAAAACAATTTAAATATAAAATTCGAAGATTATGTCGGTCCTTAATTGCATGAATATTTAATATTAGAGAGATAATGAACATATAATAAACATGAACAAATAGAATTGCATTTACAATGCTTATGTATTCAGCTAACATATATCATTTTTAGAATTGATTGATGTTAGCTAGAAAATTGTTTTAGCTTGGTAATATGGAAATCAGGGATTGGAATGTATATAAATGTATATTACATTATTATAAAAGTACAATAGATAAACATACTAATTAGTACTCGAGGCTTGCTTCTATTTAACTGTAATTTATTACACTAATTTTTAAAAAATTGCAAATAATATTTACATCTTATTAAAATGAATAAAAATGTATTTTCAATATTGAATATTTTTGCATTGTGTTTGTGTTTGATAATTATGTAAATTATAATTTATTACTATATATATATTTCTATATACTATAAATACATATGTCTGTGTTCTTAATTAATTATGTCTGTGTTCTATAAATTAACTATTGTTGCATGAGAACTATTGTACCCTGTATACTGTACAATGCACAAGCACAATGTGTATATTGAACATGTACATTGTACAATATAAATGTATAATCATTTATAGTAAATATCATTACTTGAATTAATGATTCAAGATGCAAATCTATATTAAAAGCTAAAAATATCTATAATAGATATTTATATAATTGCATTGTTATAAGGTATAAATATATTTATGTATCAAAAAAAAATATATCAAATGTGAATTCATGAGTACAATAATATTGTATGCAATTTGTAAACATTGAATTTTATTTCTAATGAAAATAAATGTAAAATTAGATTAGTTTATATATTTTTATAGCGTAGATTAGAACTTATCATAAAATGGAAATGTAAGATTGAACTTTTTGTAATATTTTACATGTAAAATACTTTAGATTAAATTATTAGATATGAATTTTCAATTATATTATTTATTTATAAACCCAATTATTTCCATGTAATTAGTACAACATTTATTTCGGTCTTGATTTTATTATTTCTTTATGTAAACTTTATTATTGCATTAGAAGGGAGACAAATATATAAAATCACATGCAACTAATCTGAGTTTTAATAAACAACATAAATATAATTAAATATATTTCGACTAAATTGGGATAAAAAAAATTCAAACTTTAGATATTTTGATACAATTTCAAAAATGAAAATTATTTAATAAAGTAGGAAGAAAATATAATTAACCCAATTTCATTAAAATTAATGTGTTAATTAAGAGGAAGTGTACATTAAAACAAAATAGACAACACACAATACAACACACTACAGTATACTAAATTAATTATCAATCTACTGATTTAACACACATTAAAAATAGAAATACCTCTAATTAAGATATATATATATATATATATATATATATGTGTATATTTGTAAATTAACTTTATTGTTTTTTATAAATACTGCTATACAAATAACTTAAATATCCCAGAAAACAGAATAATAAATTATTTTATAAAAATGTTCGTGAGTTACACGAATTATTGGTTAACATAAAATATAATCAATGCAAAAAATAAAATTAGCGGAATTTTTTGCTTTAATTAAAGGCAAAGAAATGCTTTTTAAATTTGAATATTATTTTATATAGAAAAATAAGTGATAACCTGTATTTTTAAATTGTTTGGCATTCAAAATACCAGAACTGTCACATTTGAAATGAAATCCAAGGACAATGGAACCATTTATATTCTCGGTATCATTTGAACATCCTGTGAGTCATAGATTATATACATTATTAATGTAAACAAATATATGATATAACTGTAATAGTACTAATAAATTATACAAAATATTTTAATATATAAAAAGTTACTCAATAATTATACGTTATTTTAATAATATATATATGTATTATATATATATATAACATATGTATTTATTAGAATTAATATATGTTACCAGCCTATGATATGTGGGTTACTTTCATCATATTCAGGCTGCAAATGAGAAAATTATTTATATATCTTAATATGATCAGAATGATGTTTGATTTTATATTTATCATATCATTAATCTTAGTCATTTATATATTAAATGGATAAAAATATATATTATGTTATAAATTGTACAAAATAGGGGAGTTAAAATATGTAATACATATTTATTACATAATCTTATGTATATATACGCACTAGTGCATATATAGCAGCTGTTATATAATTTAGTCAGATTACTAATCGAGCCACTATAATGGTTTTTTTATTAATAACAAATTCATACTAGCCAAGACCGTCACTAATGTAGAATAAGCCAATCTAGGCCAAATGCATAAACTGGACAACTGGACAACTACGATGACCACTAGATAATTACCAAAAAGCCCTATACCACTGGTCGAACACTCACCAACCACTTCCACTTGCACGTGGCAAGTCTCCACCGAGAGAGTTTTATATTCGGAGATAATAAATTATACCAAAGGAAATGTTAATAAATGTTTTTTACACACTAGTAATTAATTTATATTGCATGGAAATAACATGTAAATATTATATAAAAGTAATTACATTATACGATAATTAATTTGGATACAACATTATTCACCTATGGTAAGACAATCGTTATTATTAATTTAATTAGGTTAACCAAATTTACCGTAATAAGGAAATTAGATAATGGATCAAGGGTAATAAGAGGCTAGATATCAAGTAAATTTAGCATAGTAGGCAAATCTATTCTACAATGTATAATTTTAATCACCCTTATACGTTTGTTGTAGATAAACGCATACTATATAAAATGTATATAGCTATAATATATTATAATGTTTCATGTTTCCCAATTGTATATGTCTATATTTTAATATATTATACATGGAATTATAAATAAAATATATATCAAAATGTTTTATTGTACAATTAAATAATTATAAATGTTAGAGAATATAAATAATTAAATAATAATATTAAATGTCTATAAGTTCATAAAACAGTTTAAATATAGGGTTGCAGTTGGTATTCAAAATCATTAAAAAGGTTACATTTAGTTGAGGCCTACTTGAGTACGATCCCAGTTACATATTCGGAGGTATGAATTACATTTGAAAAGACTAATCTCATAAGCCTATTTATTTATAGTGAAAAGATAACTAAGTAATATAAATCTGAAAAATATTTGTATGGTCATCTTTATTTCTATTTCATTAATAATATAATTTTATATTAATTAATCTATTTTATACTAAACTAAGCTAAGCTAATATACTATTATTAAAATTTATCATAAATACGTATTACAAAATATCATTTGGAAATTTACCACTGATATAATAATCTAATAATCATATTATTTTCATTATAAATAGATTGTTTTTACTTCATTGAATACATCTGGCTAGACAGCACTATTTATTCACGTCTACATTCCTAGTTATATGCTTACAACATATACAATTTATTATCTTATCACAATATAACAATATCTCAATATTAGGTATCATACATACATTTATCAGTATTCTCTAATTCTAATTTCTAATTTCAATACTATAAGTATATGACGTGTATACCGTATTAAACATATACTACTAGATCAATGACATTCATATTCGCATGCAAATGCACTATACCGCTATCTATCTATTGCCCCTAATAGTACTAATATAAAAGTTCTTTAGAGAAAATAACTAGAACTTCCTCATTTAATCTAATAAAATTTTTAAATTCTAAATTGTTTAAATTGTTAAGTTAAACTGTTGTCTTAATTAATTTTTAAACTAACTTATTTTATATGAAAATTCACTATACATTTTACTATATCATATAACTATTTAAGATTATACTAAAACTTAAAGTTTATAATAATCAAAATATTAAATATATATTATATATTTGTATTGCTACAAATATTGAAGTACTAATATAATTGAAGTACAAATATTACTTATGAATATAAATAATAAAATTATAATGTTTACAACAATTATTAGTTGGTTAAATATAAATTTATATTGCTTACTTGAGAATATGCATAATAAACTAGTAAAATGTATATTATAAATATTGAATACATTGTTTTAGAAAATGTAAATTAGATGAAATAATTTGTAATACGAATATTTATTTGTTTACAAATTATCAAAAATATATTCTATTATCATTGGTAAATAATATATATTCAAATATAGAATATTTAATAATTATTTATTCTATAAGAATATGGGAAATCAATTAACGGGGATTGCCCAATCTCAAATATTACCAGTTTCTAATTATCTTGCTGATAATTCAAAATATAAATACGAATCTAGGTTTATGTTACTATATATATATATATATATATATATGTATATATATGCTATATTAATCTAATAATTTACAATTTATACAAAATATATTATTAATATATTAATACGAGTACATTATTTACTTAATAATTAAACTAATTATTATTTTATGCAATTGTAATAATTATAGTAATTTTCTCGTAAATTAGATTATAATGTTTTAAAATTGTATATACTTATAATAATGTTTGTTATATTAAATGATATAAATAATATAATATGATAAAAAATAAATATTAATTTTGATTATTTTGTATTATAATAACTGTTTGCTTTTGCATTAATATCATGACTAACATATTTTAGTTCTACTACTACTAATACTACTATGAATATTGATATTGTTTACTATTATTCTTTTCATACTTAATTATTTTTATTAAATAATAACTTTTTAAATATAATATTTTAAATATTTAATCTTCAGTTTAGGAAGTACACGCTTTTTTAAAGTTGCAAAAGTTTCAAGTAAACAGGGTCCGATGGTAATAAAAGTCTTTGTAATTCACGATCCCTCATTACCATTAAAACCTGAACGAGATAAACTCATAGGTAATGTTACTATTTGTTAAAATATTTATACAATTTGTTATGTATAATAAGATATAAATCTTTATTTTTATATTCTATTTATAAAACAAGTGTGTGTACAGTCTGGTATTTATGCAGTTATTATTTTACTTTTACCTAAATACTGATACATAATTCTATATTTTTGATAAATTAAATAATAATTTATTTTATTCTCTTATTAATTTATCACATTTTTATTTTACAATTTATCTTAATTTATTAGATTTGCAGCAAAAATTATCAAAGGCAAGAAATTGTATTGCCTTTTCTGAATTTGAGGTTTTACTTTTTTAGATTTGAGGATAATAAAAAATGTCTAAATATTCATTTAGTAGTCAGTAATTGGTAGCTATACTTTATTATAATATACATTTCTTTATATAATATTGATTATTTCGTATATCTTCTCAATCGAATACATACATACATTTATTAAGATTGATAATCAGATGCATTAAGTGTAATAAACATATGTTGTTTTCACTAATTCACGCTTCCTGAATACAGATCTACGACAGAGCTGCGATTTTGAGTCGTCGCTACCTCAAAGACTCGTTGTACGACCGTATCAGTACTAGGCCCTTCTTGCTAAATGTAGAAAAACGGTGGATCGCATTTCAAATGCTGTGCAGCCTCGAGCAGTGTCAACACCTGCAGGTTAGCGTTATCGCGTTCGGTGTAAATACACGGTGTATGTCCTGCACATCCTGAGCAGTGTCAATACTTGTATGTTAGCGTTCGGTGTAAATATACGGTGTTAGTCCTCCCCCGAGTAGTGTCAACATTTGCAGGCTAGCTTTGTTTACGTTATTTATATGACAATGTTTCTTGACCATTACGTTCGGGATAGGATATCCCGATGACCTCCTATTCATGTAAGTGTGTTTAAATACGGCTACAACTGTTTAAGCTAATAAATGTTATAGATTATGTAATTATCATAATCTTTAGACCTTTAGGAATTTCTCTTTTAAATAAATAGATCTCTTTTTTACTCTTTAAAACATTTCAACAAATAATTTGCATAATACGAGCTCAGTTACAAAATTGATTGCTTGTTTTCATTGAACTAATGTTATATATTTATTACATAATTTTATATTATATTTAAATATATTTATTGATAATTAATGTAGAAATTATATTATATTACATGAAATATATTTTAAATGTTAAAATGTTGCTACCATTATTAATAGCAGTCTTTGATATTCTAATAAGGTGTTCCACGGAGATATCAAGCCAGAGAATGTGATGATCACCAGCTATAATCGGGTTTATCTAGCAGACTTTGCCTGCTATAAACCTTTGTATTTACCAGAAGTTAGTTTTAAAACGTAGAAATAATACACCTGGAATAGAAAACTATATTAATAAATAAAGAATTGCGTATTCAGCATTTAGATTAATTTTCCTACAAATTCTTAGAACAATCCTTCGGATTTCTCATATTTTTACGATACATCTCGGAGAAGAGCTTGTTATATTGCTCCCGAAAGATTCAAATCTGCGCAATCGACCATGGATACTCCAATTTCATTAACTACGGGTTACATTAATAGATTACTAATATTGTGGCGATTTCAAATATTTATAATTCCATGCAAATCTAATATTCGTAATTGTTATTAATATTTATATCATATTTCGCAAAGGTGACAGCAGTGATTGTGGTCATATGGCGGGAGATAGGGAGAACATTTCTACGCAATCATTACATTTGATGGATATTTTCTCTATTGGGTTTTGAAATATATTTTTTATATTGGGTTTATGTATTTTTGAATTTTGAATAAATTATTTAATTAATTAATTACGTAATATTTTATATCGATTTAGCATTTTAAAGTTATTTGCATTATTAAATTTAAAATTAATCTTTGCTTGTTATTTAGTTGTGTGATAGCTGAACTCTTCCTCGACGGTACGACCTTGTTTGACCTTTCTAAGTTGTTGGCATTCAAATCCTCCGAGTATGACCCCTATCATAAACTGAAAGAGGGTTTAGACAATGACATATTTGTTAGTTTAATGTACCTTTATGCATCATTACTCAAATTTCTTCATCTCCTATTTCAAAGTCTATAAATTTATATCCAGACAATTTTATTTTAATCCCATTTCTCTTTTCGTCGATTTATTTACAGAAATAGAATAAATGTCTTATTTCAAATTATTACCAAATTTAGTGTATTCATTTCGACTTCACCATTTGATCGCCCTTTAGCCCAACCCTCCTACACCCCGGCACTTCGCATCTCACTTGTATCTCCCAACTCTACGGTTTCCTTCACGGTCAGGAGCTCATCTCGAGTATGACGTGTCTGGATGCGGTCAAGAGGTCGACGGCTTCAGATTACTTATCGCTCGCCAGGGGAGCCGCGTTTCCCGAGCAGTTCTACAGCTGTCTTCGACCCCTGGCCGACCTCTTGCAGGCCGAGAGCGCCCCCTACGGTTCCGACTCGGTGGTACACAGGTTTCTATTGACCCCTAACCCGATCGAGATACACAAATCTACATTTCCTCATCTGGATCATCACATTATTTCGGTATCAACGTTATAATAACGTTATTGTTTAATTCGTAATGAAAAGAACAATAGGCCAGAATATAAATGTATTAATAAGCTTAGTTTTATATACCATGGATTATATCTATACATGGTAATGTAATTATTGGTGATAACAGTTTATTTTCAGTGCATTAATAAATAGTTTGTAAGAATTTATCTAGTTATTGAATTAATAAAATATATATTTTCTAAATATACTTTTTTCAAAATGATTGTACTTTAAATTCAATATTAAACTTTCTTTAGGAGAATATTTTTATACAACGATATTAAAATAAGGCAATACCTTATATGGCAATAATTATACCATACCTTACTTTATATGGCAATAATATAATACAGTATTTACTTTTTTCATAAGGATCAAAAGTATCTATTTTAAAATCATATTAATTTTATTATTATTTTACTCCCTCGTTAGTGAAATATTACTTTTCAGGATTCACTGTGAGTTCAACAGAAATACCTCGAAACAATATCACCCTGGCGAATTTAATGAGAACTATTTATTATTGCCTCTACTGACTATACTCACCTCATACATACGCAGTCTCAAAGTAAGACTCAATTGATATTAAATGTGATTTGTCGAGATTGAAATTACAATTTTTAATTAATATTATCATATAATTATATTTACCATAAATATCAAATTTATATCGTATCATTAATTGAATAACACAATTTCAATCTTTCTTTTAATGATTCTCTCTATTTCGATAAGTTTTGCGAAACCAAGATATTGGCCCTGGAACTGTTGAGAGATTTATGTTTATACTTCGATCCTTCAATTATACTAGATCGCATATTGCCTTACATGGTTAATGTACACTCTCATTAAGTCCTTATTAAGTTTTTATATTCATTATTAATAATAATAAATATCAAGACTTGATAATAATTTATTATCATTATATATTATACTTATTTTATTTTTCATTAAACATACATTTAGTTTCATTATCACCATTACCACCACTAACACTACTACCATCGCTACCACCATCACTACCACCACTACTATCACTACCACTACCACTACCACCACCACCACCACCGCTACCATATTATATATTGTTAATGATAACGGTTTATGTAAGCAAATCATTAAGATAAGAATATGAAATAATATAATTCAATTTTTTATGATGCAATAATTAGATTATGATGCAATAATTATTGATATATACGCACTTATGATGATTATTGATTATGACCTTGAATCATTCAGCTGTGTATGATCGATGATTCATTTGGTCGAGTTCGAGCCGACGTCATCAGATCTGTAATTGTGTGTCTCAGTGAGGTAACGACACTTCACGTCACGTTGGTTGGGTTGTGGAATGTGAGGAATGTGAGAAATGTGAGAAATTAGGTGAAGGAAAGACTACATATTACGTTGGTTGGGTTGTGGAATGTGAGGAATGTGAGAAATGAGGTGAAGGAAAGACTACATGTCACGTTGGTTGGGTTGTGGAATGTGTGGAATGTGAAGAATGTGAGAAATGAGGTGAAGGAAAGACTACATGTAACGTTGGTTGGGTTGTGGAATGTGAAGAATGTGAGAAATGAGGTGAAGGAAAGACTACATGTAATGTTGGTTGGGTTGTGGAATGTGAGGAATGAGGTGAAGGGAAGACTACATGTAACGTTGGTTGGGTTGTGGAATGTGAGGAATGAGGTGAAGGGAAGATTTCACGTCACGTTGGTTGGGTTGTAGAATGTGAGGAATGAGGTGAAGGGAAGAATACATGTTACGTTGGTTGGGTTGTGGAATGTGAGGAATGAGGTGAAGGGAAGAATACATGTTACGTTGGTTGGGTTGTGGAATGTGAGGAATGAGGTGAAGGGAAGACTTCACGTCACGTTGGTTGGGTTGTAGAATGTGAGGAATGAGGTGAAGGGAAGAATACATGTTACGTTGGTTGGGTTGTGGAATGTGAGGAATGAGGTGAAGGGAAGAATACATGTTACGTTGGTTGGGTTGTGGAATGTGAGGAATGAGGTGAAGGGAAGACTACATGTTACGTTGGTTGGGTTGTGGAATGTGAGGAATGTGAGAATTGAAGTGAAGGGAAGACTTCCTGTCACATTGGTTGGGTTGTGGAATGTGAGGAATGAGGTGAAGGAAAGACTTCACGTCATGTTGGTTAGGTTCTGGAATGTGAGGAATATAAGGAATGTGAGGAATGAGGTGAAGGAAAGACTTCATGTCACGTTGGTTGAGTTGTGGAATGTATGAAATGTGAGGAATGAGGGGAATGAGGTGAAGGAAAGACTTCATGTCACGTTGGTTGGGTTGTGGAATGCGAGGAATGTGAGGAATGAGATGAAGGAAAGACTATATGTACGTTGGTTGGGTTGTGGAATGTGAGGAATGTAAGGAATGAGGTGAAGGAAAGACTTTATGTACGTTGGTTGGGTTGTGGAATGTGAGGAATGAGATGAAGGAAATACTACATATTACGTTGGTTGGGTTGTGGAATGAGGTGAATAGAAGACTACATCTCACTTTGGTTGGGTTGTGGAATGTGAGGAATGAGATGATGTGAAGATAAATAAGGGAATCGAATTGTGGAGTTAATGGAAGGGAATGTGTGGAGTGTATGTATGACAATGTGTAGAGTGTATGTATTACAATGTGTGGTATGTATGTATGGGTATGTGTGGAGTGTATGTATGGGAATTTTTAGTCATTATATGTTTCCTGAAAAAATGTATATATACGAAAATTTTTGCGATTGATATGATAAATATATTTGGGGAGTTGTAGTGTGGGATGATAATGGATATGTAGTTATGTAAGAGATGTATGCAAAAGACAATGCGAATACGACATCATTGTTATACATCATTAGTTTCTGGTGAAATCAAATTTTTTAATACTAATTAAATTAATAATTAAAACCCAACACAATTTCAATCAAATATTATATAATTTATTCATCCCTCATAATTGCAGTGATATTCACATTTTTTCCGAATATATTTTACCCTTGATGGTGAGTACGTATTCTTACTTTATTGTTACTTAGTAACTATTTTCTACTTTGATATTTCAGATTTACATTTAATATTTTTGTTAATATTAAAAAATAGTCATTTTATTTTTTCATTGTTGATTTAATTTAATAATTTGCTTATTAATAAATATGGTTCATGAATTTTACAATCTTTTTAGAATGACCTCAGCGATGATTCATCATGTTATGTAAGAACTGTTTATGCTGAACATATCGCTTCTTTGGCAGAAATATCTCAAAAGTACAATTTGATAAGCTATTTAATATATATATCGACATAATTATACATTTTATACTCCATATATATAAATATATATATATATATAAATATATATATATATATATATATATATAGATATACATAGATTTATATATTTATATATAAATATATATACATATATATATAAATATATATATATATATATAGATATATATATATATATATATAAAATATATATATATATATATATATATATATATAGATATATATATATATATATAGATATATATATATATATATATATTTTTTGTTCAAATTACAAATTTGTGATTGATAAATTCTTTATAATTATAGATTTCTTCAGATGATGAAAATCACTCTTTCCAAAGCTTATTCGGAAGTTCATTACCAGGTTGGCAAAGTTTTAAATAAATGTAGAATAATGCCTATACTGTATCAAGAAATCTTCCGTAAAGTAGTCATAAATATTCAGTAATCTATAGATTATGTATCTATTATCTATTATACGCAATTTTCTTAATAAGTTTGAGAACTTTATTTCGGAGATTCTTCTCATTCGGATTTCATTAATTTTATTCCAATCTTTTTATATCGATATTTTAAAAACATTTGTAAATGCAATTCCTGAAGGTTTTTGTTTGTAATAAGATCTTGTTGGGTTGTAATAGTACAAATTGTGAACAGATCTATTGTTAATTATATTACTAAAATAATGAAGTTGTCGTTAGCGAAACAATGAAATGAGAAATATAATTAATATTAATTGATTTTTAAAGAAAATGATTTCGTCTGCGATTTCCAATTCTTCTCTTTTTAGGCGATTTACGAAGAGGAGAAACAGAATCTCCAGTCGACAATCCAACAGAAAGTCATCGCCCTCTTGACCGACAGGGACAACATCGTTAGAAGGACATTAATGAACAAAGGCATCAGCCGACTCTGTCCGTTCTTCAGCCGGCAAAAAGGTTCTCGATTTTATTTTTACGATTATTTACTTCCACTTTTTAGTAATAAAACTCTTTCGGAATTATTCTCACAATGTTTGTCTGTTATGCAGCCAACGATATCCTGCTCTCTCATACGATTACATTTCTCAACGATAAAGTTAGCTGCTCTTTGTAGGAACAAATAACATTGTAGCATACTAACATTGTAGCATACTAACATTATAGCATACTAACATTGTAGCTTACTAACATTGTAGCTTACTAACATTGTAGCATACTAACATTGTAGCTTACTAACATTGTAGCATACTAACATTGTAGCATACTAACATTGTAGCATACTAACATTGTAGCTTACTCTTACTATATATAAAGGAAGCATACTAAATGCTAATATATTAATGTTTATTAAATATAAAACAACAGTGATTATATTGTGTTTGCTTATCGCAGTTAGTTATGTAATGCTATCATGTAACAATGCCTATTATTTTATACCCTCTGGATACTGATAACCTCATTCTCGCGTAACAATAGAAAGACTGGCAGCTGAGGTCCCAATTTCTAAAGAGCGTCAAGGTTCTGGTATCCTACCTTGGAAGCCAATCGATGCTTATCCTGAAACCCATGCTCCTTCAGGTTGGTGCCTGGAGACCAAACCCAAACCCAAACCCAAACCCAAACCCAAAACCAAAACCAAAACCCAAACCCAAACCCAACCCAAACCCAAACCTAAACCTAAACCCAAACCCAAACCCAAACCCATGCTCCTTCAGGTTAGTGCCTGGAGACCAAACCCAAACCCAAACCCAATCCCAAACCCAGTGGACAGTATTTCTCTTTCCAGTCTTAGTCACGTTTTATTTATTCCAGAATTCACTAGAAAATCACTTTGTCGAGTTATTTATCGAGTTCAGTAGATTATAATTTAACGGTGTTTACGATAAATTGAACTTTTCTGCAACGCCTACAATCGCAGGGACTCGCGGATAGCGAAGAATTTGTAATCGTGGACGCCTTGAGAACTGCGACGTCTCTTTTGCAACTGGGATTCATTGACAAACTGTATATCCGCGAATTCGTCGAATGCATCGTACCCTTCCTCGTACATCCCGTTTGTTATAGTGCCTGTGTTTGGCTGGTGTTTGGCTGGTGTTTAGTCGATTATATTTGTTATGGAACTATTTCTATTCTGTTATAGTTTTGTCTTAAATACAATACTAATAGAATTATAGTTATGTTTGTATAGAAATTAAAAAAGAATTTAAACATTAACTTAACCTATTTCTTAACCTATTACTTAACCTATTTGATTATGTAATAATAAATTTGTGCATATATCAATTATATTTCAATAATTCCATATTTATAGATTATATTTATTATTTAAGATATAGATCAATATTAATTTCATTTCTTCCCGTGACATTTTCTCACAATTTACAGAACATGTGGTTGGTTAGATCTGCTGTTGGCTTCATTTGTTGCTTAGCAAAACATACAAGCTTAGTTGACCTCCATTGCTACACGTTACCGAAGTTACGACCTTTTCTCAGTATCCCATTGGTCGAACTCGATGACCAGGTTCTCGTATATTTCATTTACATTAGCTATTATTTTAAACTCATCGAACAATGCTTTTATTTTGAACGTGTTGATATATTTCTAGTTATCTAAATTTCGTTTTGCAATGCACTAATTAATATTAGTAATGATATTGTTTTGATTCATTATATAATAATCTATATATTTCTAAATCATCTGAATGTATTTATAATATTTAATATCAATTCTTAAAATTAAAGTAAATCTCATTATTAACTTGTATTATAAAATATAAAACCGCAAAGATTATTATTAATCTCATTTCTAATCGAATTTCCATTGAATTAGGTGAACTTGTTATTTGCACTTTCTTCCCCTCTTCCCCGCGAAATCTACGATCACGCGATTGGAATTCAGGGGCAATCGTTCGACTACTTTATGGTTGGTGTATATTCCTGTACGTCTAGCAAATCAATATATTAAATATTGTATTTTAAGTGACTTGAATAATTAAAAAAAATAAACTATGAACATTTTAAAGCACTAATTTGACAAAATATGAATAATTTAGAGTTTTATTACGAAATATGTACATTGTATTAATTTAATAAACTATGTATATTGTATTTGTACTAACTAGTGTACTGTATTTATATATTTATGTAACTTAACTAGTGTACTGTATTTATTATATATAATAACTATAATAATAATGTATACACATTTTTTAAATTAATATATTTCTTATTTGAAATATTAATCTTCGGATCTATATTCTAAATTAGTAACAAATAATTAAATTAAATAATTTCAATATTACTTATTTATAGCATTAAATAAAAAATTATTCCATACTAAAATATATTTTAAAATGATATCATAGATTTTATATAGATTCTATAGATCTAAGATTATACATCTAAAACATAAATCATCCTTATTAATGAATTATATAAGTTCTAATTATCTAATTTATAAAATATTGCTCATTTGATATTGTAAAAATCAAAATTCAAAAGTGTATTACATAAATTAACCTTATATCTTCCTACATATTCGGATTAATATAGAATATGCTATAGTAACATATTGTTATAATATATTGTTATTTTCAAATATATAAATAACACCTGAAATATGTATTACTACATTACCCAACAGGACAATGTAAATAACACCTGAAATATGTATTACTACATTACCTAATAGGACAATATAAATAACACTTGAAATATGTATTACTACATTACCTAACAGGACAATATAGATAATACCTGAAATATGTATTACTACATTACCCAACAGGACAATGTAAATAACACCTGAAATATGTATTACTACATTACCTAATAGGACAATATAAATAACACTTGAAATATGTATTACTACATTACCTAACAGAACAATGTAAATAACACCTGAAATATGTATTACTACATTACCTAACAGGACAATGTAAATAACACCTGAAATATGTATTACTACATTACCTAATAGGACAATGTAAATAATACCTGAAATATGTATTACTACATTACCTAATAGGACAATATAAATAACACCTGAAATATGTATTACTACATTACCTAACAGGACAATATAAATAACACCTGAAATATGTATTACTACATTACCTAACATGACAATGTAAATAACACCTGAAATATGTATTACTACATTACCTAACAGGACAATATAAATAACATATGAAATATGTATTACTAGATTACCTAACAGGACAATGTAAATAACACCTGAAATATGTATTACTACATTACCTAACAGGACAATGTAGATAACACCTGAAATATGTATTACTACATTACCTAACAGGACAATGTAAATAACATATGAAATATGTATTACTACATTACCTAACAGGACAATGTAAATAACACCTGAAATATGTATTACTACATTACCTAACAGGACAATGTAGATAACACCTGAAATATGTATTACTACATTACCTAACAGGACAATGTAAATAACATATGAAATATGTATTACTAAATTACCTAACAGGACAATGTAAATAACACCTGAAATATGTATTACTACATTACCTAATAGGACAATATAAATAACACCTGAAATAAGTATTACTACATTACCTAACAGGACAATATAAATAACACCTGAAATATGTATTACTACATTACCTAACAGGACAATGTAGATAACATCTGAAATATGTATTACTACATTACCTAACAGGACAATGTAAATAACATATGAAATATGTATTACTACATTACCTAATAGGACAATGTAGATAACACCTGAAATATGTATTACTACATTACCCTACAGGACAATGTAAATAACATATGAAATATGTATTACTACATTACCTAACAGGACAATGTAAATAACATATGAAATATGTATTACTACATTACCTAACAGGACAATGTAAATAACACCTGAAATATGTATTACTACATTACCTAACAGGACAATGTAAATAACATATGAAATATGTATTACTACATTACCTAACAGGAAAATGTAGATAACACCTGAAATATGTATTACTACATTACCTAACAGGACAATGTAAATAACACCTGAAATATGTATTACTACATTACCTAACAGGACAATGTAAATAACATATGAAATATGTATTACTACATTACCTAACAGGACAATGTAGATAACACCTGAAATATGTATTACTACATTACCTAACAGGACAATATAAATAACACCTGAAATATGTATTACTACATTACCTAACAGGACAATGTAAATAACACCTGAAATATGTATTACTACATTACCTAATAGGACAATGTAGATAACGCAGAAAATGATTTGAGAACGTTACTCAATATACTTATGATTAATTTCCCTCCGAATTGTAAATATCAAATGGGCTCGTATGATTGGCTGTTAATTGCTAAAGACGACGTAAGGTATTCCGAAAGTATACGCAAGGTTACTTTATAGTGAAATAAATATGTACAACTTCCTGTGGTAATTGTACGTGTTTATAATATTAAATATTTAAAATAAGGCTTATGTTTAAATGTATAAAATTGAAAATATTTTAGTATGTTAAATTTTATTATCATTCTATTATAAATCATCTGATTTGTAATTATTTAATAGTTACTCAAAAAGATGATACGATTTGGATTGAATGATAAATATATCCAAACTTTATTGTGTATGAAAAACTTTCTATTAAAAATACAAAAATCAAATAAGTTAGTCATATTACAAAAACAATTTCCAAAATGATATTAATATTCAATTATTTTATTTAAAGCTAAATTTGTGAACATAATATCAGGATATTTAGAAACTATTATAATTAATAATCCTTAACACTAATATTACTTATTGATTCAATTATTGAAAAGTGTATTAAATATTAATTACGATGTAGGGTAATATCGGAGTTGATATTTACAGGGAATTCAACAGCGTGAAGAGGACGCATGCAATTGACTGCGTCAAGTCCGACGGTCGAATTGATGTCAGTCGAATGAACATTTTACGCCGACACGCAAATTTATACAGCGACGAATACTCCAGGTTTGTTATTTTCAGTTCTACTTAAGTTTCTGTCTACGCTATTATCTTACATCTAAGGTTCATCTAAACCTCGTCTAAACCTCGTCTAATCCGATGTCTAATTCATTTTTAAGCGTAGATTAGATGAGTTATTGATTTGTATCCGTATCTAGAGGATTACCATTTACAAATTTTGTTTAGTTGAAATATTCATTGAATATTTTATGTTTAAATCGTTTTTATCAAATTTAAGTGAATTATTTACCATTTATTTATTGTTAAGGATAATAAAATCAAGAAAAATATAGAATGACGTAATAACAATATTTACAATATTTAATATTTACCGTCGAAATTTTTGCAGAACACAGAAAGTTGTCCAAGAGAACACCTCAATGGTTATCCAATTAATACCGCAGTTTACATTCGGTAGACCTAGGACCAGATGTATCCCGTATCCATAAGTTTATTGACGCTACAACCTTGCGACAGAATTCCGATTGGAAGCATATGTTCGGCGAAATGAGTCCTTCGTCCTCGCGAAAGATCAAGAGTCTCACGACAGCTTCGCGTCAACTTCAACCCGAGGTCGGACAAGAGGTCGAAGTTGGAATGGACAATGTTGCCGAGGATGATATGGCTAAGGATGAGGATTGGAAGAGTAATAAAGTCGATAATTCCTCATCGGCTGGTAGTTTAGCAGGTAAGGAAATTTATTGGACAAGGGAAATAGCTTTTTTGTAGATTTGCTTTGTTACAAGTAAAATGTTCATTGATTTCGATGCGAAATTAGATAAATTAATAGAAACACAATTTGAAATGTAATATTGTAATTTATTTGAGTACATATTTCTAAGGTATAATTAAATAGCATTGATTATTAAATCTTCCAAGTACATTTCAAAAAAACTTACTTTACTTAATTTACTTAATTTAATATATAATCATATTCTTTTCTAATATATTTAATAATGTTCTGAAATAATTTATTAAAATTAAATAAATCATCATTAAACCATTAACCTTGTAAGCGAAATGTATGGATATCAAAACTAAAGAAAATCCTGAATCACCTTTAAAGAAATTATCAACAATTTCAGTAGAAAAATTAGGTTTAATTTACTTAAATCATCTATAATTGATGTATTTATCAATTTACAAGAATAATTCTATTCTCTATATGTTACCATACAATTGTGAACATACCTTACTACGTGAATTAAGAGATGCTATTATAACAGATAATATAAGTTAACATCGATAACATATTAATTAATCTATTATCAGTGGAGTTTACCGGCCCAACATGTCATTCCTCCCTCGACCGTCTCGTACGAGAGAAACGCCGAGAATTTGCAATCCAACGCTCCGTGGACTCGTGTCGAGAAAGGCGTATTCGTCAAGTCCTGGAACAGGCGAACAGCAGACCTCAAGGACATCTACTTATTCATCTCAACGAACATCACAGCGCAATAAACAGGTCGAGAACGACGTGTCCATCTTTCTTTTTATATATAACCCACTCTCAGTCTCACCCCTATATCACTCCGTCTTTATCCTTGTCTACCTTTCTCATTCTCCCTCACTACACCCATCGCTCATCTGACATATTCACTCCCTCCCTCCCTCCCTCCCTGCCTTCAGACTCCATCACTCATCTTATATACTCCCTCCCTTTCTCCCACTCTATTCCCATCCCTCCCTCCCTAAACCCATCACTCATCTCACATATTCACTCCCTCCCTCCCTCCCTTCAGACTTCATCATACATCTTACATACTCCCTCTCTTCATCCCTCTCTGTTCCTATCCCTCCCTATTTCCCAATACCTCCCTAAACCCATCGCTCATCTCACATATTCACTAATTTATCTAATATGTATGACATTAAATTTCAACAGACTATCGCCAAGCGAAGACGAAACTCATTTCTTGTCCTCAGCTAACGATGGTACATTTAAACTATGGAGCTACTCTAACATCGAAGGTCAAAGTGCCACCTGTAGGTCAAAGTTCACCTACAACAAACTAGGAGGGCAGGTGATTAGTATAATGTTATGTTTACAGATTTCTAGTGAACCAAATAAATACTATTTTATTTATTAAACTAAATGACAAGATATGTAATATTTCATTATTTCCAATGAATTAGTAAATATGTAAAATTAGTAAATATGGTTTAAAATAGAAATTAAAACTTTTATATCGTATTCTAAAAATAAATTGTGTTTTATTTAAATTACTGCTGGTAACACATTAATATTCATTTCATTAGTTTTGCGTCATTACTTTATTGAATTAGATCAGAAATTCGGTATTCTGCGATTCGCAGAGGAGTGTAGCAACTGTTAATGATTCTGGATATATGCACATCGTAAGGTTAATGTAACTTGCAAATATTTAGTAGAAAACCTTTACATGACAACAACGAGAACATAAACATGATTTGTAACAAAATATTACTCAATACAAATATAAGCTAATAATATATTAATTATTAATTATGATTAATTATTTTTAAATATTGCTAGAAAATATGAAATGAGATATTACTTTAAAAAGCTCAAATAATTATTTTTAAAAACCTATTAACAAGTATTTTAAATTTATATTTAAAAAAAACTGTTATTTAAACATGCAATAATAAATTATTTATATAGGGTAAGTAATGAACATGAAAATAAATATATAACAATTTTAAAACAGAATTTATAAACAATATCAAGTTTCTTAAAATAACGAAATATTGTCATTTCGAGGTAATAAAAAAATATACATTGTCTTGTAAAGTGTTAAACTGGATATCTAACAATATTCAATTTTATAATAATTTATCGACATACCAATTCTATTAATGATATAATTTTGTACAAAAAACTTCAACTGCAAAGATAGTAAAATAATGAACTTTTATTTTATATTTACATAATAATTATTATAATCATCATTATAATCATTTTTAATTTATAAATTATACTATACAATATAATTACGATATTATTTATTCGAGAACTATTACACTAATTGATTTATTGATAAGTTGTTATTATGTATAAATATACTTCTTATTATTTATATCAAATTCTATATTGCGAGACATTTTACTTATATTTTATGTATCTATAATTACTAAAATCATTAGGTACGCTTATAAATCTTCACATAAAAACATTAACAAGATTTGCGACCACTCCTACAATACAAGTAACGTTACGAACATTTAGACTCGATTCGACTCACACCTCTCGTAAGACGACCAATAAGGAATACAACCTTAAGGGAAACGTCGTGGATATCAACTATTATGACTCCGGTTAGCTAAACTCCCTCGACCAATCAGGTGCCATCGACTTACGTCGTTTAAATTCGCGCCCCTGGTCGGTGTAACGTCGAATCCGCTCGTCCCCAGGTGCGCAGATGGTTCTCGTATACGCCACCGTCAAAGGAACCCTCAACGGTATCGATATGAGATCCATGAAAAACATTTTCGAACTGAAAAATGATTTAAAACACGGTCAGTTCAATTCCAGGTGATCTATTCATTGTTACTTATATTCATTGTTATTTATTTATGTGTACATTAATTACCTTTATTTTTAGAAATTTTCATGGCCTATGAAAATCTCTGTATTGAGATTTAAAAATATTATTAGAATTAGTTGAATCTAATTATTTTTGTTTCGTATATTTAATATATTCATTATATTCAATACCAGAACAATTAGATATTATTTACAGAGATCATTTGTATTACCATTTATGATAGTTAGATTATGTGTCATCTTCATTAATGTCTAAATTTCAATGTTTAGAATTTATTTTACAAAATACACTGAAATTTACATTGAAATATACGTAATATTATGAATTCAAAATATTCACATATCTAAATTGTAACCTAATTTACATTGGTCAGTTATTTATACTCTATTATTGTCTGTGCACATGTTTACGATGATCTTTGCATTTCAGGTCTAATCACGGCATTGACGGTACACCGGGATCGTGGTTGGCTGGCTACGGGTACGTCTAGTGGTGTTGCCACCTGTTGGGATCTACGCTTTAATCTGCCCGTCTCGACGATCAAACATCCCGCTCGTTAATCCTAATCTTATCTGCTGATAGCTTTATCTGATCTGATGGAAATTCTAAGCAAATCTTTATTCTCTAAATATATATTAATTACAATCGACTTTATGCCCTTTAATTAATTGTACACATTTCAACACTTTTATGAGATTTTTATTTTTATAGTTCTTTATCATAAAAACGAGTTAACTCAACATTAAAAATTCACATTGAAAATAGAGAATTCCTATTTCTCGCCAGAACTATTTTGCTTTTGTGATATTCATTTGACTTCATCGTCCTCAGGTCATAGCATCACAAAGATGATTAGTCATCAGACAAAGTCCTCGTGTGTGATTGCAGCTTATAATGGTGAGGATAGTAGTGGTGGTGGTGGTGGAGAAGGTGGTGGTGGAGAAGGTGGTAGTGGAGGAAGTGATAGTGGAGGTGGTAGTAGTGGAGGAGGTGGTAGTGGTGGTGGTGGTGGTGATGGTGGTAGTGATGGTGGTGGTGGTGGTGGTGGAGGTGGTAGTGGAGTTGTTAATGGAGGTAGTGGTGGTGGTGGTGGAGGTGGTGGTGGTGGTGGAGGTAGTGGTGGTGGTGGTTGTGGTCGTGATGGTTGTGGTGGTTATGGTGGTGGTGGTGGATTTGATGGTGATGGTGGTGGTGGTGGTGGTGGTGGTGATGGTGGAGGTGATGGTGGTGGTGGTGGTGGTGGTGGAGGTGGTGGTAGTGGAGGTGGTAGTGGAGATGGTGGTAGTAGTGGAGCTGGTGGTTGTAGTGGTGGTGGAGGTGGTGGTGATAGGTAGGTGTTAGGTGGATATATCATTAGTGTTAATGGGTTGATATAGGAGAAACGATTATGATTAAACGTATTACTGATAGTATGAATTTATATAGGAGTATTTGGATGGGTAAATGTAGCAGTATTGTTATTGAGTAGATTAATTAGTACTATTGAGTAGATTAAAAAATAATAGTTGTAAGTAGATATAGGATAATTTGTTATTTATAACTTATAGTTTAGGTAGATATATTAGGAAGTAGTGGGAAGAGATATTGTAATGATATCAATAGAGGTTTTTTGTTAGTGATTTATGAATAAACTTATAACGAAGTTTGCGTACTTCCCGTCTAAAGGTCATAACGAGGTCAGCATTGTTGACATGGAGACGGGCGATCGTAAAACCACGTTGTGGTCGAGCACCTCGCCTTCGCTGACCTACAGACAGGTTGGGAGTTGCTTTGTTATCACGTTTACTGCCGAGAATTACTTGTTCATTATTACATCCCCGACACCAGGAATCTCCGCACAGCGCCCGCGGTCTGGTGATGACCAGCGGTCAACGAGGCCAAACTGACCAGTACCTATTGACCGGCGGCACCGACCAACGCCTGCGAATGTGGTCCTTGACCGAGGGCCATACGTCTTCGATGGTCAGCCCCAGCGCAACCGATAACCCCGACGTTCAGTTTTCGTACAAGTTAGGCACCGACTAGTTGCCGTGGGTTACGCCGAAGCTAGGGTCATTTGGGGTCATGTAACGGCCCCTACACCGCGGGACCCGTAAGGTCAATTGCATTCGCTTGCTTTGTTACTCGATATCCGTTTGTATTATTTCATTGCAGGGCAATAAATCTCGATATTAATGGAAGCTCGTTTATATGCGAGGTCTACCAACAAATAGCCATAAATAGTTTCCGGTGCTTGTTTCTTAACGGCCTACTTATCTACAGATCTCAGACTATCGACGGTAACAATGTGATCCAAGAACTGCACAGTAAAACTCAGACCTTGTCCATAAGTAACGACTCCCCAAAAACTGGTCAGTTTTCATTGGTCGGAGTATTGTTTTAATTCATTTGTCGGGATAAAAAGACTAATATTCGAAATAAATATAATATAAAACAATAGATTATAATTTGTCTTTTTTAAATCAAATTAATAACGTTATTAATGAGAAAGCTAGTGATTACTTCTGCGAATTCCCTACAGGTCATCGAGACATTATCACCGATTTAATCCTTTGTCGAAGGGAACAATCATTTCTCGTAAGTTCAGCTCATAACGGAGTTATCAAGATTTGGAAATAAATGAGAAATAAAAACTAGAAATTTCATTTTACGACACTTTATATATTTTGCAATACAAATTCATCTCTATTTTATTAAGAAGGATCATTACTGTTATCATCTTTATTTAATATATTTACTATATATTATATAATATATATTGTATTTAAGTCTATTTATTATTATATGTTTGTGATAATAAATAATGTCTATATTGATATAATTTATTCTAAATTTATTATAAAAAAATAATTACTATATTCATAAATTTAATAATTAATTTTATAATTTTCCATAATTAATGCTCCGCTGAATTATCTAATGATTTTCTTTATTTGCTGCTTTGTTTAATCTAAAGAATAGTATCGAGTCGTTTTAATATAATTAAATATACTAAACGGATAATATTTAAAATGATGGATGTAGTCGGGATAATTAGCGAGGAAGCTATTAAGCATTGTATTCTGAGCGAATACGTTCTCCGTTGGGGTCAAAGGGCGAACGTGCGTGGAACGTAGCAGGATAGCGTTTACCCATGGCCTCGATTTCGTACGACCCGGATCTCAAGTATTCCAAGGAAATCTTCTTCCCATCCTTCTTGGTCACGTAGCTATTCGGTGTGTAAAGCTAGTGTTAGGTGTAGGACAGAGGGAAGGGAAGTAGGTGAGCGTAGGGAAGACTAATAAGGTGGAGCTATGGTAGAGGTTATGGTAGGGATGAAGATATGGAGTTTGTGTAGAGTTAGGGTTAGAGAAAGTTGTTAAGTTAAGTATATATGAGTGGTGATTTGAGACTATGTAAAGGTTAAGAATAGGGTGGGGTTAAGGTAAAGTCAGAGGTGTGGTTGAAGTTAAGGTTAAAGTGGGGTTGAAGTTAAGGTTAAAGTGGGGTTGAAGTTAAGGTTAAAGTGGGGTTGAAGTTAAGGTTAAAGTGGGGTTGAAGTTAAGGTTAAAGTGGGGTTGAAGTTAAGGTTAAAGTGGGGTTGAAGTTAAGGTTAAAGTGGGGTTGAAGTTAAGGTTAAAGTGGGGTTGAAGTTAAGGTTAAAGTGGGGTTGAAGTTAAGGTTAAAGTGGGGTTGAAGTTAAGGTTAAAGTGGGGTTGAAGTTAAGGTTAAAGTGGGGTTGAAGTTAAGGTTAAAGTGGGGTTGAAGTTAAGGTAAAAGTGGAGTTGAAGTTAAGGTTAAAGTGGGGTTGAAGTTAAGGTTAAAGTGGGGTTGAAGTTAAGGTTAAGGTAGGGTTGCAATTAAGGTTAAAGTGGAGTTGAAGTTATAGTAGAACATTAGAACATAGAAGATATCGTAAAGCCACTTTACTAACCCAAAGGCTATTGAGGTCTCGAGGTAGTGAGCGTACTCAGCTCTCCTGATATGACCAGCAACCTCTCCATCCCTGTACACAGTTTCCAACCCGTGAACCGCGATATCACTGCCATAGAACAACAATTGTTAATATAGAAAATAGTTTGAATTCATTAGGAAAATTAATTCTCAGAATAACGTCGATTTTAAAAAGTACATCCAGAAGAAATCCAATATATTACGATCATTTCATTGTTATGGATATCATATCTTGTGCTAAGTGTTTATATATCCCCAGTACTAGATCCCTACTACTAGGTCCCTACTACTAGGTCACTACTACTAGGTCCCTACTACTAGGTCCCTACTACTAGGTCCCTACAACTAGGTCCCTACAACTAAGTCCCTACTACTAGGTCCCTACAATTAGGTCCCTACAACTAAGTCCCTATAACTAGGTCCCTACAACTAAGTCCCTACAACTAGGTCCCTACGACTAGGTCCCTACGACTAAGTCCCTACTACAAGGTCCACTAACGGGTTCAGAGTGAAGCAAACGAGGCGCCTGGAACTTCCTTTACTTCGTTTCGCTTCGACGGCCGTTGAACCCAAATACAGTTCAACGTCGCCGTGGTTACGACGACAAGTAAAGGACAAACCGCACTCCAGGGGGCTGTCGTCGGGGCGTACGTCGGCGTGCCAGTGTCTGTAACCTTAACAAAGGGGAGAACAATGGTTTACGCGAGGTACACTGAGTTAGTAGGACATATAGACACCAAGGTTATCAAATAGAATAACCAATAGACTATACCATGTATAATATATGCTGTACACTGTACATTATAAATTGTTATATATTGTACACTGTACATTGTACAGTGTACATTGTACACTATACAATGTACAGTGTATATATAGCAGAATCATACATTTATAAAGAATAATTTAAATGAAAATAAATATTGAAATAATAAAGTGTAATATTATATTTAGTATTAATATATATATTGTTGTAACATTAATTAAATATTAATATATATATTATTATAATATTAATTATTAATATATATATTGTTATAATATTAATTATTAATATATATATTGTTATAATATTAATTATTAATATATATATATATTGTTGTAACATTAATTAAATATTAATATATATATTGTTATACTATTAATTATTAATATATATATTGTTATACTATTTATTATTAATATATATATTGTTATAATATTAATTATTAATATATATATTGTTATAATATTAATTATTAATATATATATTGTTATAATATTAATTATTAATATATATATTGTTATAATATTTATTATTAATATATATATTGTTATAATATTTATTATTAATATTTTAATATTTAAAATATCTTATTTAAAATGTTCCTAGAATTTGTCTTTAAATTTTTGTAATATTTTTAATATTATTGTTTCGCTATAAGAACCTTTCTCGGCGCTCAACGAGTCCATTGCCCTATAGCCTGCGTTCACCAAACCGTGACGATCGCCCGCTCTCGCCACCAGGTGGTGTAGACGTACGGCGTGTTCATTCGCTACGTGCATTTCGTAGCCGTGCTCACCGACAAAAGACACTCGAAAAAACGATGCTAGGATGACGGCACCATTGTCGTCTTTCAAGAGTACTTCCTGTCAGGAGAGGGGAGAATTTGTACTGGAAGGTCAAACCGAGACTACCAATGCGTGTGTTTTATATGGTCAGCGTAATCATGCTATACAGCCAATAAGATAGAAAATTGCAATAGAATTTAATTACTAAACAAAATAGATGTCCTTCTTATAATTTATATAATGAATGAATCACTTGTAATCAATAATTCAATTCTAATATTTTTACAATAAATAATTTTCAATAACGTGGATTTGTAAACGAATATGTTTACACAACCACTAATGCCTTCATTATATGGGTTATATTGTAGGAAATCATGTATTACTTATTATTTACGCTAACAACATCAAACACAATAAACTTATATTACATAACCTAATGTATTTATAGAACTGCAAAAACTTGTTTATAAAATAAGGTAAATACTATAGTGATATTATAACTAATTTTACGGTATCCATTAATACTCCTACTTTATATTAATTGTTAAGAAACTGACCTTATGAGTATTACAAGGAAAATTTGATTCAGATAAATCTTCATCGGTCAAGGTTTGTAAAATAGACTCACTGAGTTAACAAATAGTTTAGCTTAGTTTTGTTCTAGATAAAAAATGAAATAGATATATTGATGCAAAGAATGAGTTAAAGATCTAAATAAATTGTATGATAAGAAAAGTTAAGAATTTTCTAGAAAGTTCCAATTAATATATTTCTTTAGATATTAAATTAATTGAATCCGCCGAAAAATGTTAATTTCCATCATTATTATTAATTATAAATATTATATATATCTAAACGGTATTTAATTAAATGTTTCATAATTAGTTTGACATGATATGAAGATATATTTAGTTTATATTTACTACATTGAAAATAGAATAATTAGATTTGATGTATACAAATATTTACTATAACTAAATTTCATCGTAAGATAATCTATTATTGAGATATGGTTGATAATCTACTTAATATTATATTTAATAGAAATAATATTATATCTAATAGAAGTAAATGTATTTGTTGTAGATTTATAATCAGGGGAAGAATCAGTAAGACATGTAATCTCGATGCAGAACCTTTTAGGACCTTGTACACTGAGGATAGACAGTTGATCTGACACGTCGGTGAATCGACAGTCGAAATCATTGTCCGCTATTTGTTGACGAATGTGCGTCGAAACGTGTTGTCTAATGGAACCGCCAGCCGCCACATAAAACCCTGTATCAGACGCAAGCGTCGTTAATATTGATTATTGGACTTACGATAGTTTAAAAATATGACTGATAGAATATATGTATATTAATATAAACAATAATATATTATTGAATTATTAAATACACAATTAATTATTATATAAGAATAGATTCTAAAAAACTCATTTCAAACATGAGAAATGTTCTCACCTTTATTGACGTCCATTACGGAGACGGTGAGATCGGCTTCAACTCCTCCTTTAGAGTTCAACATACAAGTGTATACCACACTACCTGAGTGTTTGCGAATAAACTTATGTCAAGAAATAATTAAACTTTGGAAAAAAACGTTGCACGTATTTCAAAGATCTTAGCCAGATAGATATGAAAGGATAATCTAGGAAGTTATTGAAACTGTAAATTATACAATGATAGCATCGCAAATTATAAGTGCATACATAACATAACATACCAATAGATTCTGAATTTATCCAATACTAGTATTTGTTGGTTTTAAAGTTTTCTTTAATAGATTATATTTGATTTCAAATATGAGAATTTATCATTCGGAAAATTAATTTTAAGATAATTGATTTTTTATAAATAAAATACCAACTCTTTATAGATATATTAAAAATGTAGTAAATTAAAAATATAACAATATAAATACAACATAAAATTACAAAAAATGATATCCATTTTTTGATTTTATTATCTTATTATTAAAATTCAAATAAAATATTTATAATAATATGAAATGTATATATTTGATAGTTTACACATATTTAGAGTAAAAATGATTGTGATATATAATTAGAATTGTTGTAATATTGTTATTGGTGATTTGTTATTTATACCTTCTGGTTTGTGAAGGTCGTTGGTAAATATCCAGTCTACAGCTTTTTGTGCATCTTTACCAGATATAAAATATTTGCCAAAATATGACATATCAAATATAGCTGCATCATTTCTACAAGATAAGCATTCTTGTCCAATCTAAAAATAGAAAAAGAAATAGTATACTTTATTACAATATAATAATGGGAAATATAATATTATAGCATCTAATATGAGTACAAATATTTTATAATATTATTATTGTTATAATTATTTAATTTATTATGTTGATAATAAATAAAAATAAAAAGAATATAATCAAAAGGATGGATAACGATAGATATGGATAATTAAAAAATATATTAATTATTTTCAATAATGTGATATGAATAATGAAATATAATTATTAAATTAAATATAAGTTTACCAAATATATTATAGCTCTTACTTTGTAAATGTTTTAAACGAATAAAATATAGAATTATTGAAAGAAAACTCCCTGAAATTAAATTACTTACAGTTTTGTGATGTACAGGGAAATCAAACGTATAGTCATTCAACAGTTGTGATTTGTAGTTGTCAATTTCGTGGGGTTCATTTCCGTATTGACCGTAGTAGTCATAGGGTTTGGGCTGAGTACCAGAGTAGGTTTGTAGGGGCATTGTAAGGGAGGTATAAGTAGGCGTACGGGAGGTATAAGTAAGTGTAAGGGAGGTAAGTAGGTGTAAGATAGGTATAAGTAGGTGTAAGAGAGGTATAAGTAGGTGTAAGAGAGGTGTAAGCGGTAATAAGTATGTATAAGGGATGTATAAGTAAGTGTAAATAGGTGTAAGTAGGTGTAAGGAAGGTGAAAGTAGGTGTAAATAGGTGTAAGTAGGTGTAAGAGAGGTGTAAGTAGGTGTAAAGGAGGTGTAAGTAGGTCTAAGAGAGGTTTAAGTAGGTGTAAGTAGGTGTAAGTAGGTGTAAGGAAGGTGTAGGTAGGTGTAAGTAGGTGTAAGTAGGTCTAAGAGAGGTGTAAGTAGGTGTAAGTAGGTGTAAAGGAGGTGTAAGTAGGTGTAATTAGGTGTAAGTAGGTGTAAAACCACCTAATAGTTATATATAAAATATATAAATATAGGATAAACAAAGATTACCAAAGTGTAGAAATATCGACAGTAGAGGTGTGAATGTGTACACCGTAGTAAAAGTATATCCAATACTAATTGTATGCACACATTAGAAGGGAGAGAGACGTAATTTGTAATCCTGTAATTATATAATTACCGACCTTGGAGTCTTTCTGTTCGCTAAACCATCCCGGCCTTTCAAAGCAATGCCTATCTTGGTAAACGCAACCTTGTTGGCTTAAGATCTACGGCGTAGGTCAATATTATGCAATGTTATGCAATATTATGCAATGTTATGCAATATTATGCAATATTAAAGAAAACCATAACCGCATCCCGCAAATAATGAAAGTTAATTGAGTTGTGCGAATTTATATTAAACACTATTTTATGATATCTATACTACTAGATTAAACTGTGCGTATTACAGATTAACCACTACACTTAAATGTATAATTATAACAAATAATATGTATTCTAATTGATCTAAACAATACAAAGTGATCTAACGGAGTAAAATAACAACAAAAAATATAAAAGAAATATTGCAATTAAAAAAAAATCAATTTTTCTGATAGTTTTCTGATCTAATTGATTTATTACTGCAAATATCATTATAACCTCATGTAGAGCACCTTTGAGTACATTTCTACTGGCCAGGGGTTCGTCGTGAGGAAAAACGATCGAATAGTTCTTTGCATAGGCTTCGTGTGACCTACTTTTCAACCAATCAAAATCGTTTGTCATTCTATTCGGAAATCGTCTGAAAATGTTGAATAAAAGTTAAAATTATATATCAGACAATTTACAGACTTTGCTCAATAATGTTATATTATAAATGTACTAATAATATATATTGTCAATATTTGCACAATATGTAAATATATATATATATATATACATACACATACATATATATATACACATACATATATATATATGTATATATATATATATATATATATATATATATATATATATGTGTGCACATACTTATATGATACAATACATTAACTATAATGCTATTGAGATACAATGTTCTACAATAGATTATATTATACAAATGTTGGTGTACACATCTGTCAAATAAATTAGTTGGTCTAGATTTTCCATTCAAATATTCCATGTTTACAATAATAAGTAAATATATCAAGTTTTCAATAATATACATAAAATAGGAAGTAATGTTTTATATAAAATCTCACTAATTCTAAATTTGCTGGTTAGTTATTATGTGCTAAAGAATTGTTTGTATCCATTGTAAATTTATAACAAGAAGTAAATATCAATATATAAACTAATTAATAATTATTATTATTATTGGTCTGGTTTTATTTGAATTATACGACTAATATCAAGTATTATATAATATGTTTATTATTTACATATGGCTAGTTATATACAGATAGAGTAATAGGTGATAGAATCACCATCCCTATGACGTAATATGACAAGTAAACCCACCTGATGTCATAAGAGTACATGTCGAGGTCGGGACGCCCGTCTCTGATCCAGATGGAGAGCTGTTCTCCGCAACCTCCGCCTATGAATCAGGTGCCTGGATTACATTTACGTCATATGACGGAATAATAATGATACTTAAATTACCTCATAAAAACCATATTTTTGTTTTCTATATTATCAATTTTTATATATGTTTTTATAAAAATATCTAAATAATTCAAAATTTTATATGTTATAAACATATACAATTATTACACAATCTAGAATTTAGTAATTGTTTATATTATAAATACTAGGGTGTTGTAAATATAAACATAAATATTATTTATAGGGGAAACAAAATTTTTTATAAACATTTAATAGTAAAAATGCCCATATATTCATTACTTAATTACAATATATTGATTTAGTTGATTATCCTATAATTCCTACTAATTATTACTAATGTCATATATAAATAATACGCGATGATGTAATAGCGATTAGAAAGTGCCTTGATTTATAACTGAAGCAAATAAATAATGTAACTATTATAAATTAATGTTTCACATTTATACTCAATAACATATAAATATAATACATTTTAAATAAAAATAAAAAATATTTTAACGTGTATTATATAACTAAAATTGTAACTATTAATTAACGTCTGAACTTTGACCTCTCGCTATTGCAGTTTATCACTAACTGAGCATCATTCCGGAGCTGTTGAAACCGCACCCGAGGAAATAACCTCTAACCTCCGGAGATTCACCCATCAACGGCTTGTGGTCGGGTGTGAATGACTCTAAGATCGTTGTCATGGTGTTAATGCTGAGCGTTAATGAGAATATAAGAGTGCTTCTAAGAGAATATATTACAACACTGTTTGAGTCCTATTAGTTACATCTACTATGTACAATCCAGATGGTGAAATAAATCTACTGAGCCATGATCAACCATTTCCCATTATCTCCTCCATCGCAACCTGACAATAGACCTAGATTATTTACTCAGTCCCTCTTAACATACAATAGACGTATCCCATCGCATTGGTTGGATATTGTAGACTTAATTACTGATCTCTCCATATGACCTCTGACCTACAGCATAAGTAGTAGGCTTGACCGCCGACCATATGCCGTGGCAAGTTTTGGATTTCGTAGAGTTAAACCTCGACCTCTCCTTATGACATCTGACCTGGACCACATATAGTAGACTTAATACCCGCAATCTCCACGGCTGGAACCCTATTCACCGAGCCACTGATGTTACTCTCGAAAACGTCCCAGTCCAGTTCAAATAGTGAGAACGCAAATTCTTCATCCACCTGGTGGCGATGAGTGGCGCTATCGTTACGTTCCTATTTTTATACTTTATCCACAATATTTAGCAAAATGATTAATAAATGAAAAGAAGGAAGCAAATAAATTGCGATTCAATTTCAATTTCAATTATTGGAATATTTTAATTGTAAAGAAATGAATACAAATTAATTTAGTAATAATTATTTGAATTGTAAAGAAATGAATACAAATTAATTTAGTAATAATTATTTGAATTTGTAAAGAAATGAATACAAATTAATTTAGTAATAATTATTTGAATTTGTAAAGAAATGAATACAAATTAATTTAGTAATAATTATTTGAATTTGTAAAGAAATGAATACAAATTAATTTAGTAATAATTATTTGAATTTGTAAAGAAATGAATACAAATTAATTTAGTAATAATTATTTGAATTTGTAAAGAAATGAATACAAATTAATTTAGTAATAATTATTTGAATTTGTAAAGAAATGAATACAAATTAATTTAGTAATAATTATTTGAATTTGTAAAGAAATGAATACAAATTAATTTAGTAATAATTATTTGAATTGTAAAAAAATGAATACAAATTAATTTAGTAATAATTATTTGAATTGTAAAGAAATGAATACAAATTAATTTAGTAATAATTATTTGAATTTGTAAAGAAATGAATACAAATTAATTTAGTAATAATTATTTGAATTGTAAAGAAATTAACACAAATTAATTTAGTAATAATTATTTGAATTGTAAAGAAATGAATACAAATTAATTTAGTAATAATTATTTGAATTGCAAAGAAATAAATACAAATTAATTTAGTAATAATTATTTGAATTTGTAAAAAAATGAATACAAATTAATTTAGTAATAATTATTTGAATTGTAAAGAAATGAATACAAATTAATTTAGTAATAATTATTTGAATTTGTATAGATAGACGTATAATCTAAAAACTGTCTCCCATAATCATTTTTTATCTCGCAAATACACAACCTCGCAGATACACGCAATATATTTACAAACATGTGGCCAGAATAGCGGGTTCATTTCATAGCCCCCCACCGCAAGACCATCTCCTTCGACTTTCAGGTAAACAGAGGCATCGTGATCTCTAATGTTTGGCATGCCCCGTATACCTAGGATGTAGGGTTTAGTTGATTTAGGGGGCGTGTTAGAGGTGGAAGTGTTATGGGTGTCTTCTTTATTAGTAAGTATAGTTATTACTCATGGAAAGGCGTTAGAGGAATAATGAGAATATACCTTCGATTGGCTCAGTATTGACGTAGGCATGTTTCATGGCTATCAGGGGAACATTAACACCCGCTTGCCTGCCTAGACGTGGTGCCCAGACCCCTGGTGAGTAAAATATGCAAAAATTAATTATTTCATATAATTTATTACGGTTTTTTTTATTTAACATATACACAACATTTGAATATAATATATAGTGCTATAATATTAATATAGTTAATGGCATATATACTATATGGTATATATATACAAGTGAGTTTGATTTATTGGAGCTTTTCACAGCAAGATGAATATGACCTACCAGCGCAATTAACGACGACTGGAGCCAAGATATCGCCTCGTGTAGTTTTCACTCCGTTGACCAGGGTCTGACCGCGATGGTCTTGCCGTGTCATCGTATCAAGCACGGAGGTATCGGTGAACACCTGTGGCGAGGGGGGGGGGGGGGGGTTGAGGGGTTAAAGGAGTAGCGAAAATGAGGAGATAAACAAATATTGAAGTCGAGGTGTGTGGATAGAGCGAGTGAGGAGATAATACAGACAAGAGTACAATAAGTGTGTAATTAGAATCATAGTGGGCTTTAAGGGGTAGTACGAAGTGTCGGTTGGTTTTGAGTGTTGGTTTGGTTAAAATCTGGAACTAAAGATGTGGCTTATGCGAAATAATATGGGGACAATGTTATGGGTTATTGAGGTTTAAGGGTATTATGGGTAAGGCAGATATGCGAAGGTAAGATTAAGTGAGTAGTATAGATTAAGGGTGATTAGAAGTTACTGTCAAGTATGGTAGTAGGAGAGTGAATTATTGTTAAAGTTAATTATTTAAAGTCTTTAAATATTTAATTAATTAAATGTTGAAGTTCTTAATTATGATTGTTATATAATCATAAAATATAATTCAATTAAATTTTTATTGCAAAAATAAAAATTGGATAACCAAACCATTTAAAGTATTTCATTATAGTTAATTATATCTAATATCATATTTAAATTAGTAAATTATATTTTGCTAACCTTTGCCCCGTGATTTGTTGAGTATCTAGCTAATGCATTGCAATATCCGGATGGTTCCACAGTTCCATCACCAGGGGAATATAAAGATCCTACGATTTAAAATAATCAAATAATATTTATTAGTAAATAGTTAAAACAATATTAAATATAATATTATATATTATATATAATATTAACATAATCAAAGATAACAATTGTATTGTATTTTTGGCATAATACTATATAATTAGAGAAGATCCAATACCTAATAAAATTATTATCGATAGACTAAAAACAGAAGTCTATTAATAGCAGAACTAAACATAGTAGCAATATTATAACAGTCTAGGTAGGTTCAATTGTGCTGGTAATATTTGTACCTGTTATGTCAGAGACATTCATCAGAGGATATAGTTTCTTAGTCTCATCAGGAGATAAAATGTATGATTCTATTCCATAAGCTTTTCCAATCTATTATGTATATATATATATATATATATATATATGAATACATTTATATATATATGTGTTATAGAATATTAAGTACATATTTTAATGTAATATATTTAAATACTCTAAAATAAAGAACCGTCATTAATCTTTTGTATTCATCTAATCTCGTAGCAGTAGAAGCAATAAATAATCCTCCATTGTTTATCCAGCCAGGATTTATACCTAACAGAAATTAGCAAAACGTCATACAAATTAAGAAAGGAATAATCCTTTCATTTTATTACAAATTTAATAAACATTTACTCTATTTTAATGAGTAAACCAGTTTCTTCTTCAATTCTCGTCATCACATTTTTACTTTTCTGTAATAATTCTATTTCCGTATCACTGGGTCTGAGATTCCATACTAAACCTTAAAAGCAATATATTATATGTACTAATTATAATCTACATGGATCATCTAAAAATATAAATAATATTTATTTTAGACACTTATCAATACGTTCACTAATAATAGAATTAACAAGAAATTCGTTTAAATTATAAATATATTCTATTGAAAAAATATAAATGAATAATGATGTGATCTAAGACTTGATAACATTATGTAAAAATACATATATTTAGAATTGATTATTATATAATAAACTATTGGATAAACGTAAATCAAATAACAACCTGCCGTATGCCAAGTAGTACCAGCTGTCAGTTGGTGTTTCTCTATCAAGACGGTGTTGGTGATGCCGAGTTTGGCGAGATGGTACTGCGTACTGCAACCAATAACTCCTCCGCCGATGATGATAACATCGGCATTTCGCGGTATTTCTATATCACTATTAATGTAAATTGAATTTGCTCATAAAGGTTTAAATAAAGAAACTGACAATTGGTATTTCAAAATCTTTGAATATATACATAATTTCTAATATACATTAATATAAATTGAAATATCTTTTAATAATATAAATTATATAAAAATACTTTATAATAATTTTATATATTATATAATTTATAATGTAATTTTTTAATATACATTATTAGGTATAACTAATAATATTTAATCTTTCATATATCTCTAATAACTTTAAAATATGTTAAATAAAATATATTTTAGAAAAATTCGGAATTTGCTTCAAATAATTAATATTATGATATTTAAAATGTAAACTGAAAAATATTAATGTTGATAAATTAATTTATTTTGATTATTAAATTATTAAAATATAATTTTAAACCGACTATATGTATATATATATATATTGTCAAATGAATAGCACCAATATTTATATATATGACCATTTTTAATTAGTTATAAATAAGCCATTAAATTAATAATAAATCAACCTTAAATGGATTTATCTATATATTAATATATAAATAAAAGTATTTATGAATCATAAGCAGAATATATAACTATTTTGCTTATGTTTCAGACATAATAGAAACCCTAAAAAATATATGCTTTATTCAAATCATTTATGAAATAAATATTTTTAATTTGAATATATTATTTTTTTTAAATTTCCCAATAATTATTAGAATATTATTGACAAGTTTAAATAATAGATATATTAAAATTACATAAATATAATTATAAATGCTATGATATTCTAATTCTTATGAAATATAATATTTCAACTCATTCTTAAATATTAAATAAACATCAAGTTATTTCATGCTAACTTGTAAATAACAGCTATATAAACGAATATATATTAATTAATATTGTAATATATATATATATGTTATAATTGTAATATATTACAATAGTTAAATACTAATACAAATCTACTAACTTTGTTTTATTTGATGTCACCAATGATCTGCTCGTAATATCCAATTTAGATATGCATCTATATAGTCGATTATATCTAGAAATCAACATGGTTAAAATATAATATTATAGATATAACTCATGTTATATATATATGCACGATATACATTGTATAGATTGTGATCATTTACGAATATAGATTATACATGAAATAAATATACGTATATGCAAACGTATTATACGACTATATTAAGCCTGTGCTTGGTTTGGGTATGCATAACTGCACACTTAAATCACATTATTGGAGAGAAGTGTACGATTTAAAACTTGTGTGATAAGATGGCGTGTGTCGTTTAGTTACAAACATATATTGTGCAATATATAGTTATAATGAGTAGTTATAGTTGTGTCATTATAGAGGGGGAATGTCATTATTATAATGTATATCTATTATATTAAACGATATATAGAAAATAATATAAATATAAAATAGATAGATAAATTAATTATTGAATACTATATATTTTTGTCATTATTTTTAGATTAATATACTATTACAGGCATATAATATATAGATTATATACAATACGTTATCTAATCAATAAGTTATCATAAATAAATAATTACTCATATGTAGTATTCATATTACAACAAAATTATCAATTTATAAAAAAAACATTAAAAAATAAGTTAAAATAAAACAAAATAATTTGATCGAAATTGAGAAATACCCAATATAATATGATATAATTCATTATGATCATAAATCATTATGATAATTCTATTCACATTATGTCAAATACATAAACAATGCTATAATTTTACAGTTATCATATCCTTGAAGCCCAGGAAGTTAAAAAGTAAAATATGCTATGAAATATAGTAAAAGTTTAATAATATATATATGAAAGTGATAGATTTTAATGTGTTATAGATTTTAATTTGTAATTAGTAACTCAAAAATTTATAATATAGTTTAGATAGTTTTATAATTTATATAAATTTCTGTAAATTAATTTATCAGTTATTATGAATTTATAATAAATGATTTTAGTTTGATAAATGCTTTATCATTTATAATTTTTTAAATATTAAAATAATTAAATAATTAATAATTAATATCTAAATAGTTTACACTATGTACAACTAAATTTATCATTTTTTACTATACATTTATATATGGCAAAGAGATATATTTTCTTAATATTTTATATATAATATGTAAACAATTTGTATCATATATTTTAAAATTTAATTGTATGCATCAAGTGCGCAATTTATCAATTGTGTCATTTTAATACATCTTCTATTTCATATAATATTATATTATATATAGGTAAGTTATGTATTACGTATGTTTTATTATTTAAAATACGTATATTTAACGTATAATAATTATTTTAGTAAGTAACTAATATGTTCTGAATATTGTATGGAAGTATATATATATATATATATATATATATATAGATATATATATATATATATATATATATATATAACAACATTATTAAAGTTAAGTAATTAACACTGAATGACTAAATAGTGTATACATATTATTAATGTTATTATATTAAGGAGAAATGCTATTCTATATCAATAATCAAAATACAGGGTATAACAATTCCTTATAGAGCATACTATAGGTTATATGCTATAGGTTATATACCATAGGTGGTATAATATAGGTTATATACTATAGGTTATATCCTATAGGTTATATACAATAGGTTATATGCTATAGGGTCTATAGTATATGGTACATATATTGGATGTATGCATTTTTTATTGTATTCAATATGGGCATATTTTAAATATATTAACAAATTATATGATAGAGTTCTAATATATATATATATACATATTATATGAAACATATATTATTAAACAGGGTTTATTTCGTAGTATTTCTTTTGTTGTCTATGTGTCTATTGGATAAGATGCGGCGTTTAATTTTTAATAAAATAAAATGTATTTCATTGGGTCATTATTTATATGAATTTATAAATAAAAATTCATATTCATATATTACATATTTGTTTGTAATCATTGGTATGATATATAAACACACAGTGTGCTAATGGAATTATTTTGAAATATATATATATAACTTAAGTTATAGATACATCTAATTATAAGTTCTACATTACGAGCATGTATCAGAATATAATATACGCATTTACTATAGCTATATTATATAACATTTATAAAAGCCTTTTTACTACCTTTCATAATAATTAATTGTGAATTTTTTCACGAATTTTAATTGATTCAGTAAATATAAATCATAAATATAAAGTTTACTCCGTATTCAATTTTAGTATATTGATAAATATTCTAAGATGATTGTAGGAATATAGTTTAGAGAAAATTATTATTTATGGAAGCAGTTTTAATATTACATGTTACTGATATTACAATGGCGTTGTTAAAGATTAATAAATTTATAGAAGATTTGATATTTAGTAGAATTAGATGACGACGATGATATACCTACATATACTCACAATGTATATAATATAATTATACTATCTAATCTGGCTTTATGAGTTCATATCGTTACGTTTATTTAATTATTGAAAAGAATACAAATGAGAGTTTATTCTAAATTGTAAAGAAGACATTATCGAATTATTACTTTGGTATCTTAGTTAATAATGAGTTATTAATGTGTTATTAAATTGTTTATTATATATTATACATATTAATGTATATATATAAATAAGTTCGTGAGAATCCAGGCTAAGACTATGATCTGTAATTTACTCGATTGCAACCTTTCAAACTTTAAATTTCCAATTTATTGACATACGGCTAATCAAATAGAACTTAGGTAAGTATATTTATTAGTATTGTCAATAACATGGGCATAGGTTTAGAAAATAGTAATTTATAATACAATATCTTATTACATATAATGTTTAAATGGTAAACATGATAATAATATGAACTAATGAATATTTATACAATGAAATTGTAATTCAAAATTAATAAACAAATGCAATAAATTATTAATAAATTATGCATATACAATATACTAATGCAATATTATATATATTATACAACATTAATATTATATATATATATATATTACAAATAGGGTATTTCACTGAAGGATATGCTGTTAATTATATTAACTCGATGCATTAACTTCATACTTGTGTCTAATTTAAACTACATGTTACTACTTATGGGTCTATTTTTCATATGGAACTCAAATGTATAGATTCAAATACATTAAATAAATTAAATATATTAAATACATGGTATAAATAAAAAATGCTAAATATCATTCGAATACAACTTTACAACTTCGCTTAAAATATAATACACCTTGGCGATAGAATTCATATTTTATAAACAAGAATAATATATATATATATATATATATATATATATAATCGAATATTAAGTTACTATAAATATATATACACAATGTAATATTGATGTTATTAAATTATTTAGAATTTATTTACACTTTTTTTTTAAATTATGGCTTTGCAATAACCTCCATGATATTGTAATGACGGTGACATTTCACCTTTACGACGTCATACCTTACAAAGACATTACGTCAACTATGTACGAGCCGTAGTAGACTACGCTCACAACAGGGCTCCGCAGCCTATGGGTTGCGCGTCGTAGATGTTATTCCTACCGCATATCGAGGCACTGCTGTAGGGAGCCTCTTCCCTACTCGGGTAGGGGGAACCGATCCTGCATTCGGCGGGAAGACACCCGCTAGAGCGAGTTTCGCGATTGGACGCGCGAAACGCCCCCTGGTCGCCGGGACACGCCCCTCTCGCGACGTCGTCGGCGTGCGTCGGCGTCCGCGTCCGCGCGCGATTTCCGGCGCGCGCGCAGAACAACGTTTCACAGGCGGCCGGTGCCGGATAACACAACGGGCATTGTTCCCCGGCGTCCACGTAGCAGTGCGCGCAGTACACGGAGCAACAACGCCCGCAGTCGACGAACAGACGTTTGGCTCGTCTGGCGGGAGTGCAGTGAGGGGTAGGTAGCTTTCTGCAACACACTAGGCACTCGGTGGCTCCTGTGTCGCAAGTAGCCCGACCGCAAGCCAACTACAAAGGAAATGTAGAGTAACGCGGATTCAGTAATACGGTATTCGATGCGACCGCTTAATGTTGTATTCATCATAACAGTACATGTTATGTTTATAAATGTATTTCATATATGATATCTTATATTCAATCTTTACTAATTACAAATTCAGGCATTACAAGTATTAGAAATCAAATTTAAAAATGTCGTAAAGGAGATTATGTTTATAACGTATGTTATTCTATAACTGTATGCAAGTTGAAACTACATTATCGATATTGTATGCCCAAACCTGATGTCTTAATGCTAGCATACTTTCTCGCTTGAATCTGTTGATTCTAGCTCTCTCGGATATATGTTTACGGATATCTCTCTTGTAGCCGACTATAACTCCTGGCAATTGTTTTATTTTAAATTTCACCAATAGCCTTTGGAAATAATTAATTTCCTAACGTATTGATATCCGGTAAGATTTATTTTTTTTAAATAATTTTATTAATTATAAATAATTATTTATAATATATATTATAATAGTAGTTACATAGAGTTATATAATATACATATTCCATTACAATTATGAATGTTTCAGAATATTTCCTATAAACACATAGGATACATTATAATCTGTAACGTATACAAATAGTTTTACCATTGTATGCAACTATTTATTATTGAACTTAAAACTCTACTATTGAAAAGAAAAATCGATGTTTATTTGTTATTTATTAACTATTACATATTAACAATATATGGTATGGCAATATATATGTGGATTATTTAAATTAATATAATTATTCTAGTTTAGTAATAATTATTAATACTGTTTTAAACATTATTAATTGAATTTAAGGATTAATAACGAATATATTAATATTCGATCGGGTAATTAGGAATATTTAACAGTTGGAAGTGTTTTTCTAACCCACAAGCCAATCAGCCCTTTGTCGAGCTCGCTTCGGGTAGAACCAACTGGCGATGCGTATGTTGGCGTGTACGGCTAACGAGCCGAACGCCACGCCCAAAACGCACGCCACGTACAACGAAACCGCCACGGCGCACTGCGGCAACGAGAGGTGCGGTCGAACGCACGTCTGCAGCGCGTACACGACGTACGCGTAAACGCACGCCATCAGGCTGCAGTGCAACGTCGCGCATACGAGGTCGACGCGCTCGTTGCCGGGCAACTCGTAGACACGCCCCATCAGGTAGAGTTGCTCGTGACGTCTCAACGGCAGAATGCTATTACGACCCAACTTCTGTCGCGATCGGTCCAAACGACGCACCTGAAAAGTTCGACGCTTATCAGAAGAGCATTTATACACTTGTAAGTAAATGGCTTCGATACTATGTTTTATTGGGGGGCAGATTTTAAAAACCAATACGTGTTGCAACATGCGATTGAAATTAATTATTAAAATAATCACTGAAATAAATAAAGAAGGACATGTGTAAGAAGGACATATTACATTCCTGAACCGCTACCAGATATGTGGGGTCATGACCTCCCTAGAGGCATTGACTCTATAGAATGTATACAGTTTATACACTGTAGACGTATTTACCTGTTCGCTGATATATCCGTTGTAGTAGCGATCATTGCACAGAAACCTCCTCAGGTGTCGGTAGGCATCCAGGACAACCAGGCACACTAGCAGGGGCAGGCATCTGCAAATCCAGGTCAGCGCAGCGACTACATATTCCACCGTAACCTTTGATCCCTTGTTCTCTTTCAGGCGACTCTTGCGTGGACTGGGCAAATAACATTCTTTAAGTTATAATTGTATGCATTGTATACATGTACAATGTACATTGTACAATATACATTGTACAATATACATTGTACAATATACATTGTGCATATACAATTATACATTGTATATGTACAATATACAATGTAGATATACATGCAAACTTTGCTAATAATAAATTATAATTGCAGCTCAGCGGAATGAAAGGTTTAAAATAATAAACCATTTTAGATTACAAGAATTGTAATCTGTTATAATGTAACAAATTAGATCAAACAAATTGACGGTATATTTAGTTGAAAATTTAATTGTGAATTAATTTGTTTGGTTCATATATTAAGATGATAATAACATAACATCATGATAACTAAGACTCTAGTAGTTAGATTTAAATATATTATAGATTTATATATATTATAGAGTTGACAAATTTAGAAAATACGATAAAATAAAAAAATAATAAAAAATAAGATGATGATTTTCACAATTCGCAATTTTCTGAAACATCATTGGCTTCAATTGTATTACACTAACTCGAAATATCTAGATATCTGTCTTTGCAACATAAGTATATCGTTTCCGGTTCGGTTCAACGCCCGGCCGAGGTACTGGGTTGACCAGACTATAGGGGTACACAAACGACCCGTGTCATTTAGTCGTTCGCATGACGTAGATTCGACCAGGGGTCGGCAGAGATTCTTATGGG
>OZ038314.1:39143511-39165867 GCA_964035775.1 Osedax frankpressi | reverse complement strand
ATGGGGCAAGCCTGTCTCCTTCGTCGGCGGTTCTCTGTGTTTGTGGGATCTATGAGAAGGTGATATTCGATACGATGTTCAAAAGGAATCCTGATTTAATGGCAGATTCCATGCGAATGGAAGGAATAAAAAAGAAGATTATACCAATATATATATATATATATATATATATATATATATATATATATACATAGCATATTGTGTAAGTGTAATGAGCTCAAAATGTAAGTTTGGGTTACAATGACTATTCTGTCAGATGATAAAGGATGTTCATGTGAGGTTCCTTCATTGATCATTATTAAAGGGTACACATAACTAAATAGATTTACCTGCGAATTATTACGTTTCTACAGTCGACTGTAATATCTAGAGTTCAAATAAATTGAATATAAGTATTAATCTTGAGTTACAACAAACTTTAGAAATTCTAGTAAAATATAATATCGATTAATCTGAACTAAAATAATAATTATTTGTGATTCTACGATATATGACAGTTTACACATTATTACTACATTAATTACTTTATTTAAGTTATTTTCGAATAAAGATTTCATTTGTTTGATAATATTTAGATAATATGATAATATTTTTACGGCGTATCTTTGGTATCTTAATATGATATCATATCAAGATAATATATATATATATATATATATATATATATATAAATAAATATATATATATATACATATATATATATATATATATATATATATATATATATATAATATTATAAACTATTTTAGATACCGTCAAAATAAAATAATTTCCAATGTTAGTAATACCGTTAACAGTGTTAACGGTATTATTAACTTAACACATATTTTGGAATGGCGGGATTATAGTTATGGGATTTTAATTCTCTCGTGTTCATATTTATTTGATTGACACCTGTTCGAGGTAATCAAGCGTATAATAAACCTTAAACTATCCGAGTTACCATAGTAACCTATCTAGTGAAACCCATGCCAAGAATAATATTTTACTATATTGATATACTAGTGTACACTTACACTATACGTCATACATTGTACATTGTACATTATACACTGTACAGTGTACACTGTGCATTGTACATTGTATAATGTACACATTGTACATTGTACATTATACACTGTACATTGTACATTTTATACTGTACATTGTATACTGTACATTGTACACTGTACATTGTACACTGTGCATTGTACATTGTATACTGTACAATGTACAGTGTACATTGTACATTGTATACTGTACAATGTACAGATTATATTGTACACTGTATATTTTGCAATGTATAAAGTATAGTGCACACTAATGTACATCTATAATATGCTTTATAAGCATGTCCTCGTATCCATTTAATATGCAGTTTTAACTTTAATGGTACATCATTAAGGAATGTGGATATTATGCAATAATGACGAAATTACTAACATCCTAACAATACATTACACATATTTCTACAATGAACAGCACATTGTATACTGTACAGTGTACAGTGTAATGTGTACTGTGTACAGTTTATATTGTACGTTGTACACTATACACTGTATACATTGTACACTATACAATGTACACGGTAAGCATATTAAACTTTAATGTAACTGAATTAATATAGATACTCTATTACAAATTTGCATTTGTAATCAATATAAATATATTATTAAAAGTATACTTGTATTACAATATATACAGTAATAAATTACATAATCTCGTATCATAGTACTTATGAACTATATTATACAATAACACTGACATAACCACTGCATGATATGTTGGAATCCTTAATTATATATATATATATATATATATATATATATATATATATATATATATATATATATGTGTGTGCACATACTGGTCAGTGTAACAATACCACTGACCACTGAACATAAACAAGGAGTTTTATAGCCAGAGTTATTGGAGTGTTGAGAGATTTGAATCGCGGCAATACGAGAGAGTGAGATGGAGGTGTGCAGACTTCTCTTCTAGGCTCTTATCTTCCCAGAAGTTGTTTATCTCCCCGGGGGCAGAAAGTTTATCTATAGCGGGAGTATGGGAGCGATGGTGTTGAATTCTAGGCAATTGGGCGGTAGTGTATAATCTATTGCGGCCACCGCAGACCGCATTACGTAACTTATAATTAAACTATACTTTTGTAGTTAATTGTATACAATATTACAGTGTAAATATATATTAATAATAGATTCGCAAGTTTTTATTCTTTTTGGAATATATCTATTAAATATATCGACATTTATGTATACACACACACACACACACATATATATATATATATATATATATATATATATATATATATATAGCTATGGAATATATTCTAAACGCATATAAATTATACTCTAGTTATGTTATTATAGTATAGTAGATATATTTAGTTATTTTCTATGTAATTTGGAGAAATTTATTTTGTTATTTATTATTACCTTCATTACTTTTTAGTTATTTATAGATATTTTAGCTTTATACATTACTTATGATTTATTATTCATTTTTAGGTATTTTTAAGTATTCTGAGAGTTTTTAAACACATTTAGTTATTTGTATTATAAATTGAGTATTTACTGTAAATACTATATAGATGTATTTAATTTATTTATATTTCATGGATTATAATGGAAACTATTTATATCGTAGAAATCACAATCGATATAAGTATTAATAAAGGTACAAACGCCAGATAATAAGATGTAATGTCCCTATGTGTGATATATACATAAAATAACGGTATTTTCACAGAAGTGGAATTAGAAAATACAATTTATAGATTTTGCCCGTACAAAAAAATATCCCGAAGTATTTGTGTGTGGTGTACAGTGTACGCCATACATTTGTACGCCGTACACATACTATATACACTTTACTTTGTACAATGATTTCACTGTACACTGTACATTAAACTTTGTACAGTGTACATTGTACAGCGTATAAAGTATGCGTATATATGTGTAAGAAATAAGGTATATATATATATATATATATATATATATACGTATATATATATATTACATTTTTATGTAATACCTAATAGATAAAGGTTATACAGTTATAATAGAGACCGTCTAGTCCTGTGTATTTATTCAGTACTTCGTCTGCTAAATCCTGTATGTTGTAATATGCATTACGTAACATATGGTGTACCCGGTACGAAGCGGAGTGTGGTGCATGGAGTACATGGTATAGGGTAAACTATACTAGGTACAGTGTACAGTGTACAGTGTACAGTGTACATTAATTATTGTACTCTGTACACTGTACATTGTACAGTGTACACTGTACAGTGTACAGTGTATAGTTTTGGGTGAAATGATCAATGATGTAATTTTTGATTGTAAAATAATAAAGAATGACGTAATAAGGAAGATTAAAGATTATTATACAATGTTATACAAATATAAAATATGTGTGCTACATTTTATAGTGTATTTCTAATTTCCTTATACTGTTATAATTAGTACTGCTATAATGTCCTACCTAAATGTGTATGTACAAGTGGGTGTTAATATTATAGGGTATATCATTATACTATAGTATATAGTTATAGCTATAGCTGCCAAGCTGAGATCTACAATACCTGGGCAACATTTCGCGTTTTTATCTATTGTTTCAATAATCAAACATGTATGTCAATATCATTTCTTAAATGCCGTCATATTTGGCAGAAGGCAACACGATTATCATAATTTGATGTAAACTACAGTTACAATATATTCAATAGGAGTACTTACTATATAGTGGACATATAGTGGATACTCTAATTGATCCACAGCCTAGTGTCCGATAACGTTCACCATTTATAACTGACAAGAATAATATTATTGTAACTTTGCAATTGTACATTAACGTTGTAGTAAAATTCAACAAGTTTTAGTAACTTTTCAATAACTTTTAGCAACGTATGACGTTTCAATAACTTCTAGTAAAGTGTCACTAATATTTGAATCGCGATTTAATAATTTATTAGTTTCATTTCAATAAAGTTTCAGTAAAGATTTACTTACGTTTGAGTGACCACGATACTCTGCCTTTTAAAAAGCATCTGCAATCTCGGACCGGACAGTCTGTCCGGATTTATCATGTCGATCGCATGTTTGGTCTGCCTATAGACATCGGCGAACGAATCGATGACGCTTGCGCAATGTCTGACCGCATCGTCCAGCCCTCGCACGCACTCGGCGTGAGCTTCTTCCACCATACGTCGGCACGTCTAAAGAAGTCAAGGGGTCAAATGACAAGACAGTGAAATGTTTGTTGGTGGGATGATGTTTGTCAGAGTGTTAATAAAGATACTTATTACTATAGCTTATTACTATAGCTTATTACTATAGCTTATTACTATAGCTTATTACTATAGCTTATTACTATAGCTTATTACTATAGCTTATTACTATAGCTTATTACTATAGCTTATTACTATAGCTTATTACTATAGCTTATTACTATAGCTTATTACTATAGCTTATTACTATAGCTTATTACTATAGCTTATTACTATAGCTTATTACTATAGCTTATTACTATAGCTTATTACTATAGCTTATTACTATAGCTTATTACTATAGCTTATTACTATAGCTTATTACTATAGCTTATTACTATAGCTTATTACTATAGCTTATTACTATAGCTTATTACTATAGCTTATTACTATAGCTTATTACTATAGCTTATTACTATAGCTTATTACTATAGCTTATTACTATAGCTTATTACTATAGCTTATTACTATAGCTTATTACTATAGCTTATTACTATAGCTTATTACTATAGCTTATTACTATAGCTTATTACTATAGCTTATTACTATAGCTTATTACTATAGCTTATTACTATAGCTTATTACTATAGCTTATTACTATAGCTTATTACTATAGCTTATTACTATAGCTTATTACTATAGCTTATTACTATAGCTTATTACTATAGCTTATTACTATAGCTTATTACTATAGCTTATTACTATAGCTTATTACTATAGCTTATTACTATAGCTTATTACTATAGCTTATTACTATAGCTTATTACTATAGCTTATTACTATAGCTTATTACTATAGCTTATTACTATAGCTTATTACTATAGCTTATTACTATAGCTTATTACTATAGCTTATTACTATAGCTTATTACTATAGCTTATTACTATAGCTTATTACTATAGCTTATTACTATAGCTTATTACTATAGCTTATTACTATAGCTTATTACTATAGCTTATTACTATAGCTTATTACTATAGCTTATTACTATAGCTTATTACTATAGCTTATTACTATAGCTTATTACTATAGCTTATTACTATAGCTTATTACTATAGCTTATTACTATAGCTTATTACTATAGCTTATTACTATAGCTTATTACTATAGCTTATTACTATAGCTTATTACTATAGCTTATTACTATAGCTTATTACTATAGCTTATTACTATAGCTTATTACTATAGCTTATTACTATAGCTTATTACTATAGCTTATTACTATAGCTTATTACTATAGCTTATTACTATAGCTTATTACTATAGCTTATTACTATAGCTTATTACTATAGCTTATTACTATAGCTTATTACTATAGCTTATTACTATAGCTTATTACTATAGCTTATTACTATAGCTTATTACTATAGCTTATTACTATAGCTTATTACTATAGCTTATTACTATAGCTTATTACTATAGCTTATTACTATAGCTTATTACTATAGCTTATTACTATAGCTTATTACTATAGCTTATTACTATAGCTTATTACTATAGCTTATTACTATAGCTTATTACTATAGCTTATTACTATAGCTTATTACTATAGCTTATTACTATAGCTTATTACTATAGCTTATTACTATAGCTTATTACTATAGCTTATTACTATAGCTTATTACTATAGCTTATTACTATAGCTTATTACTATAGCTTATTACTATAGCTTATTACTATAGCTTATTACTATAGCTTATTACTATAGCTTATTACTATAGCTTATTACTATAGCTTATTACTATAGCTTATTACTATAGCTTATTACTATAGCTTATTACTATAGCTTATTACTATAGCTTATTACTATAGCTTATTACTATAGCTTATTACTATAGCTTATTACTATAGCTTATTACTATAGCTTATTACTATAGCTTATTACTATAGCTTATTACTATAGCTTATTACTATAGCTTATTACTATAGTAACGCGAATCATTTAAAAACGTTGATAGATGTAAATACTGATGTAAATACTGATGATATAAGAATAGAGTATAACCTAGTGTTATAGTTAAATAATATTTCTTAGGGAAAGCCCTTAGTTAAGGTTCCTAACTTAGAGATATAATTAAGGAGGAGTTGCAACTCAATGCAGAGGTCAATTGACCGGTATCAATGTGAGGATCAGGATTTACAGTTTTGTACGAGATTGTTTAGAATTAAAGGTAGTAGCTTTTTTAATACATAATAAAAGGAAACAATGAAATGTTATGTATTTATTATATATTGAAGTTCTATATAACTTTATATATGATTATATTAACTTAAGAATAAAAAATGAAGAATGCAGACAATATAACTTATAAAGTACCAATTCATTCGTTTCGCAAATGCACGTAATATGTCAGTAGTATTATTTAATAACTCGGTAAAAGGGTATAAACATTTATTAAATCGAAAAGCATTCCCCTGGGCCTAGACAATTTACCTCAGATTAACAGGAGTCAAAATATATAATATGTATTGTGTAAATAAGCCGTTATTCAAGCAATACTCACTAAGAGTGCCACTGGTAAAGACTACATTGGTCGCATAGAACCGATGTCTGCTTCCCGCTTTATCTCCGCCGAGAATCTACGAACGGCCTCCATTAGTCGAGAATTTATTGGTCGTTGTTTACGCGGTTGCCCTAGCAACGCAACGTAAATAAAGCCCTGGCGAACGGTTCACTAAACAGATGAAGACGATACTAAGTGGTCGACAAATACACACAACTCAGGTAATAGACTATAGACAAAGAGGCGATAAAACCACACAGAAATAAGTGCGTATACGTACTGTATGCCGTGTATACATAGCTAATCATATACACAGCAGGTAATTCTCAATTGGTTTATAAAGATATTCTTCTGGATATATATTAAGTTATTACAGTTTTAAACATAACTGATTTGATAACAATTGATGCATGCATATGCATACAGATTATGATTCATATTATCTATATGTAATATTTACACTGTTAAGAGAACATTATGCAATACATGCACTTATTAGAATTAAGGATTTAGTATTATTAAATATTAAGTGCCAAAAAAAAGATATAAAATTAAAAATATAACATAAATAGAATATAAAATCCCGATGTATCGAATACTATTTTTTATATTATATAATATTATTAAGAGACAGAATAAAGAGAGAATATAATATATTTCATGTATAAATATAGTTAAGAGGTTAAGATATATCTAAATAGATTATATAATATTATATCAATAAACGAACAACTCCTATAATAAAATGATTTATTAAAAAGTATATAGTATTCAATTGTAGTTCCACATTATCTCTAAATTATATTTAGTTATATAATATATATATATATTATTAATAATAAAAAAATGTATATTTACATTTTTTTAAAATTTGCTTTTCAAGTTTTATATTTTAATTTATTCCTTTTCTTAAACTACAAAATTAAATTAATTATATTTTTTATAGTAATTAGTTGAATGAACTTAGATGGTAAGTAATTGTTATCCGTAAGATTGTATTTATTTTTAATAATCCGATATCACTTTAAATAGTATATATACTCTATAGAGTATATATTCTAATATACTGGAATATACATTATATATAGGCTATGTATAGGTTTGTTATGAATTACCTCCTATTGCATAACACCAGTTGTTCTTAGATGTAAACCGATAATTAATTACTCGGTAATTGCTTTGAAATATTAGTCGATGATAGATTTGGCCGCAAGATGGTTTATCTTTTCGATTTGATATGATTATATTATGATTTATTCTCTATTGATGTTTGTTGACACACACCCATTTATTAACAAGTTTTAATGAATGCGTATAATTACTTAATGTAATTAATTAGGTTTAAAGAGTATTTTAATAATATCAATTTAATAAAATCATTTACATGTAAAGTAGTCTTGGAGTATTTAAAGGTTATATATTTATTTTGAGTTGGCGATTGACATTTCATCTAAATAAACCCCATATTATATAATTGTCTTAAATATCCAATATTTCAATTAAAATATAGTTTACATTCATATACAAATGATAACTATGATGTATATATCGTTATTAACTTTAAACTTCATTTCCTTACGTATAAATGATTTCATTTTGCTAATAACGAATACAATATTTCATTTTGCTAATCAGTTATTAAGATTTTAACGGTATTTTAACATATTTTCCGATGTAACGAGGTAACACTAATTCTGTTTAACAATGCACATTTTTATAGCGGGTATATGATAATGGTCAATATATTCAATAGTGTTATACCAATGTCAGTAAGCTACAACCCATTGTCTAGACCACTGTATATAGTAATTGTCATCAATCTTTCTTATACAACAATATTTAGTAATTGTAGAAAATAAGCGTGGTATGAATACTGAACATATTATTTTTTAATAGTCAGTAGTGGTCAGTATTGGTCAGCAGTTGTCAGTAAATGTCAGCAGTGGCTAGCACCTGTCATCAGTGGTCAGAAGTGGTCAGCAGCAGTCAGTAGTTGTCAGTAGTGGTCAGCAGTGGTCAGAAGTGGTTAACAGTGATCAGCAAAGGTCAGCAGTGGCTAGCACCTGTCAGTAGTGGTCAGAAGTGGTCAGAAGTGGTCAGCAGCGGTCAGCAGTTGTCAGCAGCAGTCAGTAGTTGTCAGTAGTGATCAGCAGTGGTCAGCAGTGGTCAGAAGTGGTTAATAGTAGTCAACTGTGGTCAGAAGTAGTCAGCAGTGGTCAAAGTGGTCATTTGACCGGTAGTTATGTGGAGCATTGCATGTGGATGTAAACTGCTCGTTATCGATGACATAATACTCGTTGTTATATAATAATTATACGATATAAAATACACTGCGATACCTATCCACTACAATCAGTGTAATAACAACGTTAGTATATATATATATATATATATATATATACATTCATATATATATACATACATGTACATATATATATATAATATAAGTGTGTTTGTGTATATATCATTTGAAATTGAGCAATAATTAACATATATAAATATATATGTTGAGATAATTTCGGGTTGATAATATAAACATATGAATTAAAATATTGATATAATTATTGGTCGACAAAATATAATTTGAAAAAGAACAAACTTTATTTACACCTAAAGAAGAATAAAATATGTATTATATAATCAGTGAATATTCGCTATATTATACAGTATACACTGTATAAATACTATACAGTATACACTGTATAATATACATTGTACAGTGTACAATATACACTGTACAATGTATAGTATTTAGTGTATGCTCTAATGTATAACATCCACATCGTTTATTGAACATTAATGAAGAACGACATAATCTTATTATCATTCGCATTATATAATATATCATATACATAATATTATATAACATATCCTTCTATTAAACACAGCAAGACAGAACAGTTAAATATATCTCTTACTGAGGTTAAGTTCCTTGTAGTTACTTTGGGTGATATTATAATAAATAAATCAATAGAAGTTAAAAGTTTAGGATTTATAATCGATAATAATCTTTCATTCAAACCACAAATATCAAATACATGTAAAACCGCCAATATGTCCTTATGTAAAATAAAAGCCATACGTAAATGTATTATCCGCAAGGCATGTATCTTACTGATCCACTCACTTGTGTGCTCACGTATTGACTACGCAAATTCCCTCTACAATAACTTACCAAACTATATACTCGACTACAAACTAAAAGTTCATCTGTAAGAATTAATATATTAATAATCTCAATATATATTTCCGTGCATCAATAAGCGAAATAATTTATAAAATACTTTATGCTGATAAGAGGTCATTCTTTAAATCTGTTTTACTAGTCCACAACATAATCTATTCTACTCACACTTCTAACCTATCATCCCTTATAGCTGCCAAGTCAGTAAAACTTAATCTACCAAAATACAATTACAGATTACTCCTGGGTAGATCTTTTAGAATTACTGTACCACTAAACTGGAATTTACTTCCAAATAAGTTACGATGTATAAGTAACGTTACTTCATTTAAAGCCAATGTAAAATGTTACTTTCTTTCATTATATATTTAGTTCCGTCCCCACACTGTTGCGATTATTATTTTATAATAATAAACTACGGTGTTTAAATAAACTAATCAATCAATATATATACTATTAAATAATGGATCCTGGGTTATAAATAATTTATACAAATGTAACAGATATTTCAATTTTTGTATACTATTATCCAATAAGACTACTGTCACTATAAGTAATGCAATTATTGTATAGCTGCGATGTGACATAATTTAGATTATTAAACAATTACTTAATCGCAGGGGACGTATAACCAAGGTCAACCGGAAGAACCTTTTCACTACGTGTAACGTGACACCCGATATCAAAACATCCAAATTCGCATACCAATAGAATATATTAGAAGACTGTTAGAGTTCATAGGTCACGGGGTAGTACCTACACCGGAGTAGACTTATTAATACGATGTTTGTGTACACTATAGTGTATAGTTATATATACTATATATAGGCGAAATTCTATAAAATATTGACCTAACACGAATTTAAAATATATAATCATAATACAATTACCTATTGCATATATGCGATGCTATATATAGTGTGCAGTGTATAATATACAGTGTACATTGTACACTGTACACTGTACAATGTACAGTGTACAATGTGCAGTACATAACTACTAAATACTAAATATAAAACTTTTGTGGGGTATTTATCCTAATTTTCAATCTGCATATCTCATTAGAAAAGCTGAGAGATTTTAATTAATTTAATTTCTTTAACATGTGAATTACGCAATCATTCATAATATATGCATTCTCTTATACACACCATACCTGGATGTATACTTCAGCATAGGATATGTTGACTCAGCGATTCTCATAATTATTAATGCCCTGGATAATTAACCGGATTGCGTTCCCGTAGATGTGATCACAATAGGTGTGTGAAATATTATATAAAGGACCTTTGTGTCCTCATTTGTATATTTTAATCTGTTATTATTTACATGTATGGGTTACGGTGTATATAGCCTATGTAAGTTTATATATTCTCAATGAATACATAATACACCGATGATCCTTTCCATGATGCCTCACCTCTTGACGATTCATCTATTGATAACTAACTTGACGATGACTCATCCTTCGATGACTCATCCTTCGATGACTCATCCTTCGATGACTCATCCTTCGATGACTCATCCTTCGATGACTCATCCTTCGATGACTCATCCTTCGATGACTCATCCTTCGATGACTCATCCTTCGATGACTCATCCTTCGATGACTCATCCTTCGATGACTCATCCCTCGATGTCTCGCACCTCGATGACTCATCCCTCGATGACTCATCCCTCGATGACTCATCCCTCGATGTCTCGCACCTCGATGACTCATCCCTCGATGTCTCGCACCTCGATGACTCATCCCTCGATGTCTCGCACCTCGACGACTCTCTCCCGATGTCTCGCACCTCGATGACTCATCCCTCGATGACTCATCCCTCGATGTCTCGCACCTCGACGACTCTCTCCCGATGTCTCGCCGTGAAGCCACTAACCACCGTGACGCCTTTAAGTTGTTCGTTGTGTTTCGCGAGCAGTAGTCGGCTGTTCTTCAGGTGATCCTCCACGCGGCGGCTCCGTACGGTCAGCGATACGGCACCGGCGTTAGACACGCCCCCGTCCGTGGACACGCCCCTCGGCGACGAGTCAACCACGCCCGCCGCTTTGGGCACGCCCACGAGGTGCGAGGTTTTCTGCAGACTCGAGATGAGACTCTCGTAAGAGACCTGTGCGGGTTAATATTATGTAACGGTGGTAGTTAGGAATGCTGAAATGTTGTTTAGAGTAAATGAACCGTGTCGATTAGTTTTACGGAAAGTGTGAAAAGCATACGGTGTAGGGAATTTTGAAATATATTTAAAGGATGATCGTGATAGTTCTGGAAGGGTTTATGAAGGAGTATGCGATTTTGTAAGTATATAAAAGGAGGAGACAATATTGCTTTGATAAGGTTTTACAATAAAGTTGATGGCAGTTTTGGAAGAGTTTATTGTAGATTAAGATAGCTTTGAAAATATATACAAATGAATTCTTCGAAAATGTTTACAAGTATAACTGTAGGCATTAACAATAGCTTGATCATAGGCAAGAACGATATAGGCAATACATTGTTTTACTGTGCAAAATACAAAATGAGTTATTAAGACCGTTTCGCCAAAGGTAGGACAATGGCACCAGATATAACTGCGACAACAGCGTGCTGTATTTAATCATACGAGACGATGTCCTCGATCTCCAGGGGTGCAAAGGTTTATGGTAATATGACACGTTACGCTATATACCAGTAATATTTCAAGCTAAACAGTGTATACTGTAGAGACAATGTACAGTATACCCGTTACACGTACCGACAATTCGTTCAAAATCTCACCTGCTAATATGCATTAAAAACAACATATCTGTGATCTTTGTATTTCTAGGAAGATTTAAGCGTTTTAATAACTGATTAATGTGTATGACAATCGTAGATAGGTTTTATGGTCGGAGATCAAAAGTCATATTTCATCTTGTAGATTTCCCACTCAATTACTAATAACCTCTAAATATAATAATAATCATATTTAGGATGTTATTGATAATGAAATTAACTGATCACCAAGGAATACAATTCTAAAAACGTTTATGATATATTATAGGCTATAGTCTACATGAATGTATAATAATGTAAAAATAATGCTAGACAATGGAAATACGGTACAACTTACTATTATATTATAGCGTGTAAATTTATACTTAATTATAAACTAACTTATAAAATTCGCAGCATATTATAATAATACAATAATTTACAAACTAATTATTAGTGGATACGCAGAAATAATTTCAGGGAAATTATAAATTACAACGGCAATGTAATAATAGACTACTTTATATACAGGAAATATTATTCCATCAGCATATGCAATAATCGTGCGGATTTTATTGTAATTTCCAATAATGTTATTAAATAATTTAAATTGAAAATATGTATAAATTAATATATTTTAAACTTTTATATAATTATATATAGTTATAATAATTATATATAACGATATATTACTAATTATATAATACTATATTATTACCAGCAATTCCCAGACCATAGAGTTCACCAACGTTAATGTCTTCGCAGGTGTTCATGCGGTCAATGGAATTCAACAGAGGTCCGTGGATCATGAGAGAGGTGATGACCAATAACAGGAAATATCTTCCGGACGAACTGCCGATTATGCAACACAAGCAACAGCTGGCGATACACCTGGATTCAACGGGGGGTCAACGGGAGGTCAATCGGGGGTCAATGGGAGGTCAATGCGTTGTAGGCCATACACTGCATGGGTAGGTCAACGGCGATTGCATTACGATTAAAGTGGATATAATATGTTATGTGAGTATGCAATGTTTTAACCTATATATATCCCCTATATTTAGCCCCATATAGTATTTTATTGTTATTTGTGAATAGACGGAGTTGGCTATGTCTCTGATATACATAACACATGTGGGAATTTCGAGTTAATAATATAAGGTTGTGGATTTCTTGGGGTTTAGAGTTAGGGGCGTGTCTTCAATTACCTGCACGCAATAGAGGCACAGAGAGCAAAGGTCACCGGAATCCATACAGCCAATAGAGCAATGGCCGAAGCAACAGGCGTAGAGAAGCCCGCGTAGTAATAAGCTATAGCGAAAGTTGCCACGGCCAGCAGACACGCTACTAGAGCGCTGACCGCTGTGGTCAAGATGCCCCCGTGTTCGCCGGGCCGATATGCCGGCAGGGAAGCATATATCTGACGGTCTACAGGCGAGGAGAATGGGTTTCCGAATGGCTGCTGGAAGGTATGGCGCAGAGTGGGTCGGGTTTCTACGGGCAACGGAGGTGGAGGCGGTGACGGGGGCGTGGCTTGAAGAGGTGCGCACTCCGCTCCGGAGGGCGTGGTGCCGTCCCCGGCGTGGTTTGGAGCGTGGTGGTTCTCCGTAGAGGGTCTCACGAATATATGGGGTTTGGCGAAATATCGACCGTCCGTTTCTTGGCACCCGTGACCCCGGCAGAGGTCATCGTCATCGACCTCGGAGCCAATCGACAAACAATCGGCAGTGGTCAATTCCTCCATGAACTTGGCATCGGCTCCGCACTAAAAAGTAAACGGAGTTATCCATTATTTTCGTTTGGTTGAGAATTATATAATGGATTAAATATTGATTTTGAATTTTTTCAACTGAACTAGTTTTCAGTTATAAAAAAAAGATATTTCTACTATAATATATAATTAATAATAATCGTAATCAACTGCAACCTCTAATATATAGTTTATACACAATTTATATATATATATATATATATATATATATGTGTGTATTGCATAATAGAAAGAACCTTTGTCATATGAGTTATATAATAGATGACGACGTAATTCATCATGTTCAATACCGTAATTAACAGACTGCGTAACACGTAATAGATATATTACATAATATATGCAATCCACTGCGATAAACTCATACGTCTTTGTTAGATGTAAATATGCATTGTTATTGAATAGTAACACACTGACCCAAACATATCACTGACCAATGACTAGTCGATAATGACATCCTACTTCACATAACTAACTTCTATTGCTATATCAATAAATGCAACCACTAAATCAATATCTCAATGATAACGAATAATACTTTATAAATAACTCGATTACTCATCACTTCACTAACCTCTACTTAACTAACCCCCACTATACCACTTAAATAACCTCCACTATACCACTTCACTAATCTCTACTTAACTAACCTCCACTATACCACTTCACTAACCTCTACTTAACTAACCTATACTGGATCACTTCACTAACCTCTACTTAACTAACCCCCACTAGATCACTTCACTAACCCCACTAGACACTATCACTAACCTCTACTTAACTAACCCCCACTAGATCACTTCCTTACCTCTACTTAACTAACCCCCACTAGATCACTTCACTAACCTCTACTTAACTAACCCCCACTAGACCACTTCACTAATCCCCACTAGACACCATCACTAACCTCTACTTAACTATCCCCCACTAGATCACTTCCTTACCTCTACTTAACTAACCCACACTAGATCACTTCACTAACCTCTACTTAATTAACCCCCACTAGACCACTTCACTAATCCCCACTAGACACCATCACTAACCTCTACTTAACTATCCCCCACTAGATCACTTCCTTACCTCTACTTAACTAACCCACACTAGATCACTTCACTAACCTCTACTTAACTAACCCCCACTAGATCACTTCACTAATCTCTACTTAACTAACCCCCACTAGATCACTTCCTTACCTCTACGTAACTAACCCCCACTATATCACTTCACTAATCTCTACTTAACTAACCCCCACTAGACCACTTCACTAACCTCTACTTAACTAACCCCCACTAGATCACTTCCTTACCTCTACGTAACTAACCCCCACTAGATCACTTCACTAATCTCTAATTAACTAACCCCCACTAGACCACTTCACTAACCTCTACTTAACTAACCCCTACTAGATCACTTCCTTACCTCTACGTAACTAACCCCCACTAGATCACTTCACTAATCTCTAATTAACTAACCCCCACTAGACCACTTCACTAACCTCTACTTAACTAACCCCTACTAGATCACTTCCTTACCTCTACGTAACTAACCCCCACTATATCACTTCACTAATCTCTACTTAACTAACCCCCACTAGACCACTTCACTAACCTCTACTTAACTAACCCCTACTAGATCACTTCCTTACCTCTACGTAACTAACCCCCACTAGATCACTTCACTAATCTCTAATTAACTAATCCCCACTAGACACCATCACTTGCCTCTACTTAACTAACCCCAACTAACTAACATATCACTAACTACTATCACATACACTAACTACTACTCGTACCTATTCACGGATATTCTCAATTAGATAGTAGATATTAGAGTTCCTGGTGTCCTATAGGATACTTATGGGTTCTTATAAGAACTCGACGACTACATAAACTAGATAAACAATAAAAATGCGCTTACAATGCCAATTGTATTTGCACAAATTAAATTAATTACGCTAATCGTCTATCTATACACAAAGGCCGTATCACTATTGTAATTATCACCTGATCACCGAGCCGATGACCAGTGTCCGGTCAGAATGTCACGTCGTATCCTGTGTATCGTTATTAGCTCTTGTAACTGCCAACAAAACGTATTACGTAATCTATTGTTATCTTAGGAGGGTTTATATTCGAATTTGTAATCGAAACTCGAAATTCGTATTTCTTCACGATGTTGTAAGTATATCGATGTTGTAAGTGTATTGCAAATGAACTCGGATAAGATCTTATTCTGTAAATATAATGTTGAATACGCATTGTAAATATATTCATGTCATTGTTTGTAAGTAACACTTGTAATCTTGCGTTTAAGTATTACATAATAGTAGTTTGATAATAATAATATTACATATACCTATTAAATACCATGCACTGTACACTGTGCAGTGTACAGTGTACAGTGTACATTGTACACCGTACATTATATACAATATAGTTGAAAACATACACACTATAGGCTGCATAATATAATATACACTGTATAATAAACACAATAAATTGATGTATAATGTAAAATGCAACAATGTATAATTAGATTAAGTAATCACTATAAAAAGTATTAGTTATCAAAGTTCTTGCGGTTCTATTGTTTACTAAAGCAGGTGTTTGGGTTTAAATGCAAACTATCCGATTACATCAATAGGGAAGTGGAAGGTATGAAGGCATGACTAATGGAGAGGGTATATAACCCACCCCACCACACACCCTACATCGTATGTTAGGACCTACACTCGTCAATTAATACATGTGTAGACGTCAATGGTTTTATTGGGTCAATGGGTGTGAATTATGATGCATGGCGACCTAGAATTGTTCTACACAATGACCTGGAGTTCTCTTTTGGGTGTAGAACAGTTTATTTTTAATATATATATATATAATCGTCACGTGTGCGTCTAAAATCACTGTTTCCATTAAAACTATGGAAGATGACTCAATATTTACCAATTGCGTAATTGCAGTACGGATATTAATACAAATCAGCAAATCGGCAAAATAGCAATTAGAAATTTCAATGCCCTGGACATACTTATACAATGACTTATATTAACAAAGTATATCATATATTCTTCTCTAGTTTTTCTACCTATCATTTAATTTCCTTTTTTATACTTAATAAATCCCCTTCATAATTACATTTTTATTATTTTTTAAATTGAAATATACACAACAAAGAATTAGAAAACAACGTCTTCACTTTTTGCTGATAATTAGATCTAATGCAATTCGTAGGACCTCTGGTATAGTTATCCACCCTAGGCCCGACCCAACATTCAATATTTCTAGGTCAGTGTGATACCCTCGAGATAACCGTATATATTGTCAACAGATTACACCTGCCAATAGTATTACCATGGCAATATTGTTACAATAGTAAATACATCGTTACCTTACTATATTCAAGTGAATTCATTCAAATGAATTCAATATATTTAAAATACATATCCAACATATTAATTTTCTTCTCGGTGGAGACGGTGAATTGTCGTTTAGAGAATTTAATTTGAGTTTTTTTAACGTTAACTTTAACGTAGTGTCAAATAATGTAGTGTACATTATAGCGGTAGTAAGTGCACGTAACCCCCAAACTATGTTTCAGATAACTATTACGTTATGTCCTGACACATATAGCCGCTTCAATGCACAAGGCGAATAATTACGGAACACTCCGGTCGGGTGATAATATGCGCGCGGTAAACGTTATTTCGCGATAAACTCAGGGGGTCGAGGACGAGTGACCTCAGCGGTCAGTTAGCGGTCGTTTAACAGAAAATCATCAATTTTGAAGATTGGCGCGGTGCGGGCCGATATTGTGTTCGTAATGAATGGCGCGCGACCACATACGACCTCATTGCATCATTTACTATTAATCGGTTGCGTAATCGTAACTTTAACTATTTCGTAACCGGCCTTCTATCTCTTTATAATATCTTGGGTGAAGGTTTTATAGTCGATGAGATGAGTAAAATGGATGAGGAGCGATATATATATACAGAGATAGAGATAGATAGAGAGAGAGAGAGAGAGCGAGAGAGAGAGAGAGAGAGAGAGAGAGAGAGAGAGAGAGAGAGAGAGAGAGAGAAGAGAGAGAGAGAGAGAGAGAGAGAGAGAGAGAGAGAGAGAGAGAGAGAGAGAGAGAGAGAGAGAGAGAGAGAGAGAGAGAGAGAGAGAGAGAGAGAGAGAGAGAGAGAGAGAGAGAGAGAGAGAGAGAGAGAGAGAGAGAGAGAGAGAGAGAGAGAGAGAGAGAGAGAGAGAGAGAGAGAGAGAGAGAGAGAGAGAGAGAGAGAGAGAGAGAGAGAGAGAGAGAGAGAGAGAGAGAGGAGAGAGAGAGAGAGAGAGAGAGAGAGAGAGAGAGAGAGAGAGAGAGAGAGAGAGAGAGAGAGAGAGAGAGAGAGAGAGAGAGAGAGAGAGAGAGAGAGAGAGAGAGAGAGAGAGAGAGAGAGAGAGAGAGAGAGAGAGAGAGAGAGAGAGAGAGAGAGAGAGAGAGAGAGAGAGAGAGAGAGAGAGAGAGAGAGAGAGGAGAGAGAGAGAGAGAGAGAGAGAGAGAGAGAGAGAGAGAGAGAGAGAGAGAGAGAGAGAGAGAGAGAGAGAGAGAGAGAGAGAGAGAAGAGAGAGAGAGAGAGAGAGAGAGAGAGAGAGAGAGAGAGAGAGAGAGAGAGAGAGAGAGAGAGAGAGAGAGAGAGAGAGAGAGAGAGAGAGAGAGAGAGAGAGAGAGAGAGAGAGAGAGAGAGAGAGAGAGAGAGAGAGGAATGTATGGATAGGGAGGGAGGGGAGGAGAGAGGGACGGAGGGAAGGAGGAATATGTTATTACAATCTGGTTTTAGCTTAAGATTGCTGTCTTTCTAATATTAGTTCATTTTCTATCAATACATTAGATTCTATGTCAAAAATACAAAGTTTTTGTATTTAATATATTGTATCAATCCTTGATATATACTATTTATTAAACTGTTATTTAAATAATGTTTTCATTTAAAATAAATTGTATAATATATATCCAAGTTATTTATATTTATATATATATAATATTAATTATATTTGTTAACATAGTATATTTTATTATTATAAAGCCTAAATATCGAATACAGGCGAGATTGGCGATGCGCTATCTTACCTAGTCCAAATATACTATTAATCTGCAAAGATTATTATTTAAAATCACGGAATTCCGTTCTATATACAAAACACATCTAATTTTATTTTTTATATATACAAATTTTATATCGTCTTTTTATTAGTTTTATATCTTCTTTTTATGAGTTTTATATCTTCTTTATATGAGTTTTATATCTTCTTTTTATGAGTTTTATATCTTCTTTTTATGAGTTTTATATCTTCTTTTTATTAGTTTTATATCTTCTTTTTATGAGTTTTATATCTTCTTTTTATGAGTTTTATATCTTTTTATGAGTTTTATATCTTCTTTTTATTAGTTTTATATCTTCTTTTTATGAGTTTTATATCTTCTTTTTAATGAGTTTTATATCTGCTTTTTATGAGTTTATATCTTCTTTTTATGAGTTTTATATCTTCTTTTTATGAGTTTTATATCTTTTTATGAGTTTTATATCTTCTTTTTATGAGTTTTAATATCTTTTTATGAGTTTTATATCTTCTTTTTATTAGTTTTATATCTTCTTTTTATGAGTTTTATATCTTTTTATGAGTTTTATATCTTTTTATGAGTTTTATATATCTTTTTATGAGTTTTATAACTATACTATAGATTACCGCGAGTTTGAATCCTCATGTTTACTTCACACGAGTAATAAATGTTGCAAGGGTTCTTTAATTAATAATTGAAACAATGCGCGTATTACGATGGGTTGGTATGCATTGTTCACCAGCAGTCAACTTTTTATAACGACCAATAGTCGTCGACCATTAATGGCGATTTCACTTGCTAAATCGGTCCCCGAGGTAGGCGTCCAAGGAAAAAAGTCACACCCACAATAGGCGTATCCCTTACAACGTGGCGCCCATCCCACACTGGGTGTATATCTATGTGTACTAATTAGGGATCAGGTGAGTTTGAGGCGTATAGATTACATAACATACCTGCGTTATAACAATACAACCCGTTGACCATGTGCGATTATATAAATAGAATTAAATATGTCTCGCGAACGTCGACTGATGTAAACGTAATGAGAATGTTTTGAGCAGAAAGTAAAGTTCAATTATAATAAGCTTATGTAACATGTTTATTTTTGTCATTAACACTATTGTTTATACAACACATGATAATCAAATGAATAAATGTAATGTATTTAAACTTACACACACATACATGTATATATATATATATAAATATATATATATATATATATATATATATATATAAATATATATATATATATATATATATATATATACATGTAGTATATATGCAGTGTATGTATAAATATTACAAAATTATATATTGTCTAAATGTTTGTTTTGATAAAAAGATTTAGTGTTACCGTAATTTAGCCACCCCGTGATGGAGAGATAGTTTTGATGTTCTTTATATCTAAAGGGGTCATAGGTCATGGTCATGCTATAGAGCATGATTTTATATAGGCGCTTGAGGAATCAATTTAAGTTTACGTATATGCGTATTATAATACATTGGTCAGTAAGAAAGTGATCACATACGTCAAGGATCACATACGAACATTAGGTTGTTATTTACCTATACGTTATGCAATATAGATATGTACCTACGATATGAATATAATACGAAACTGGTATGGAGAATGTATACATATACATTCTCTATATACTATAATATAGAGGGTAAGAACACTGTACAATGACTAATATAAACACTATGATACGTGATATGATAGAATCACATGCAATATCAAATAAGTATTGACTGTTAATTTGTGAGTGTACAACACCGTACCGATAATCGGAATATTATAGGGTTTAAATATACATGCAATCTTACACATGTACAGTATAATGCACCTTATAATAAGTATATATATATATATATATATATATATATATATTATACAGTTTATTATAAAAACAATAACTTAAAATGAAATGATTTAGTGCCATTTGACATACACATATGTATACATATATATATATATATATATATATATATATATATATATAAGTTTATGGATATATAAATATATAAAGTAATTGAAGGTATATAAATAAATGTATATACATTTAATTTTAACATTATTATACTTAAGTATATGTTGTAGTTTTTTTGTAATCCATGTATCTAAAAAATATCTTAAAAACGATATAAATCAATATGGTAAAGTCTTGAATTTATATTATTGACTAAATTATAATACCGTGATAAATTCACATTTTGCAACTCATATTTTAACTTTCGATATCAACAGTTTGTATATGACCCAATTTAGTTATAATCAACTTATGGGGTACAGATATAGTTTAATATAGGAGCGCTTTACACCATCTACTACCTAGATCCTACGACTTAACTTCTACGACTTAGGTCCTACGACTTAGTCATATGATTTAGGTCTTACGACTTAGTCTTACGACTTAGGTCTTACGACTTAGGTCTTACGACTTAGGTCTTACGACTTAGGTCTTACGACTTAGGTCTTAGACTTAGGTCTTACGACTTAGGTCTTACGACTTAGGTCTTACGACTTAGGTCTTTACGACTTAGGTCTTACGACTTAGCTCTTACGACTTAGGTCTTACGACTTAGGTCTTACGACTTAGCTCTTACGACTTAGGTCTTACGACTTAGCTCTTACGAATTAGGTCTTACGACTTAGCTCTTACGACTTAGGTACTAGGTACATTCCAGATCAGTGAATACACGGTATCGGAACCCAATAGCTCCCAGCTACTTCCGCTTACACGTAACTCCACTAACAGTCAAGCGAGACTCCGAGCCTCGGGCAAGTCT
>OZ038314.1:39045675-39143311 GCA_964035775.1 Osedax frankpressi | reverse complement strand
ATATCGAGAATGGTTAGTGTTTGTATCTATATAAATAAGTGTAATTCTTGTAAAGTGTAAATACGAGGATAGAGTAGAGAGTAATAGTTCTCAATGTGGAGTAGAGTAATGTAAATAGTAATATAAAGAGTAATTACTAAATGAGTTCGTTAATAAGAGAATACTTTACCAAGGGGTGAGAGTAAAGAGTATATACCGTATTGAGTGATTGAGGGTAATACTTAGTGAGACTATGATGAGTACCATATTTATGTAAGTAGTATCTTTAAGGAGAGAGAGCGTATAATATGGAGTACAGTATTGGTAGAGCGTAATTAGAAAGCTGTATTAAGAGAGATAGAGTGTAATGAGGGTAATTCTGGATTGTAGTGTAATGTCATGAGTGCATCTCAATTTAGAGAACGTAATTAGTTTTAAATTAACCACGAGAATCAAATATTGAGATATATATTCTATATTCAGACATATTGGATATTGAAGTTTATAAATATATTGAGGTGCTATGACTAGCTGGTAGTGTAGTGAGGATACTATGTTGAGTGCGTAGGTTAGAGGATATAGCGTGTTGAGAATGTGTTGGTAAGAGGATATACTGTATTAAACGTATGTGGGTAGGAGGCTATGATCTACGAAGGTGAAGAGGGTATACCGGTAGTGTTATATAGTACTATAGACCATTTCAAATAAACTTTAGTTGTATTCAATACATTTATAATTGTAGTTTTTAAATATCTTAAGGTCTATTGATAATTAATTACAGTGTGTACTATTTTAAATATGTTATATTTGTAAAATATAAATAAATAATAACATAATATATAAAACTAATCAAAACCAAATAGTAATTACATCTATTTATTAAATTAAGATCGGAATGTAATCCGAAAACATTTCATTGGTCAGTTGAAATATCCTCAATCACTATTCTGACACATTCATATGTTTGTCTTCCTAGTTTATTAAATACGATCCTATATTAGTTAATATTCTTCATATATGTCCATTCATTAGATTGAGTTCATTTAGGTATAAAGAATTCTTAAGTTGAGGGTAGCTGATGGTTCCAGAGATAGGCTGATGGTTCGAGAGGTAGGCTGATGGTTCTAGATGTTAGGTAGTTCTGAAGGTAGGTAGTTCTGAGTGTAGGTAGTTCTGAGGGTAGGTAGTTGTGAGGGTAAGTAGTTCTGAGGGTAGGTAGTTATAAGGGTAGGTAGTTCTGAGTGTAAGTAGTTCTGAGTGTAGGTAGTTCTGAGTGTAAGTAGTTCTGAGGGTAGGTAGTTCTGATGGTAGGTAGTTCTGAAGGTAGGTAGTTCTGAGGGTAGGTAGTTCTGAGGGTAAGTAGTTCTGAGGGTAAGTAGTTCTATGTTTAAGTAGTTCTATGTCTAGGTAGATCTGAGGGTAGGTAGATCTGAGGGTAGGTAGTTCTATGTCTAGGTAGATCTGAGGGTAGGTAGTTCTGAGGGTAGGTAGTTCTGAGGGTAGGTAGTTCTGAGTGTAGGTAGTTCTGAGTGTAAGTAGTTCTGAGGGTAGGTAGTTCTGATGGTAGGTAGTTCTGAAGGTAGGTAGTTCTGAGGGTAGGTAGTTCTGAGGGTAAGTAGTTCTATGTTTAAGTAGTTCTATGTCTAGGTAGATATGAGGGTAGGTAGTTCTGAGGGTAAGAAGTTCTGAGGGTAGGTAGTTCTGAGGGTAAGTAGTTCTGAGGGTAAGAAGTTCTGAGGGTAGGTAGTTCTGAGGGTAAGTAGTTCTGAGGGTAAGTAGTTCTGAGGGTAGTTAGATCTGAGGGTAGACTGATGTTTCGAGAGGTGCTTTAAAGTTGTTATACTTAATAAAACTTATTTTCATTAGAAAATATTCCTGCAAGTGGATATTATCATGAGTTATATTGGATATTTTATTTTAAGGCTCTCATTAAAATATCGCCATTTGAAAAACGAATCTGTTCAATATTGTATCCATTTAAATATATTTAATTTAAATAGTATCAATTATAAAATTTATATAGAAAACAATTATTTAAATAATTTAATATAGTTCATATGAATTTAACTTTTAACATAATTATAAATAATGATTTTATATATGTATATATTTATTTACCATTATATATATATATTAAACTAACGAGCATAATGTCTAATGTTAAATATTTATTTTTCAATTTAATTTAATTTTATTTTATTATATAGAGTAATATACTGCTAATAAACTGAAAAATAATGTTTTAACTAATTAATATGTCAATCATAATTATAACTCCATCTATAGATGGTATACAACATAACGTTTTAAATTTGTTTTCAGAGTTATTTTCAAAATTGAAATCTATCTTCTGGCTGTAATTTATTTTTTCAGATAATTCGTTAAAGTGAAAAAAGTACTATTAGTAATAGATTAACTTACTATTGGTAATAGATTAAAAAGCTGTATTTAAAATAAATATATATATCAACAAATTTCTCGGTAGATATTTTAGAGAATTCACATTTTATTCATATTAATGTATTTGCTAAGCACAGCTTGTTTCTTAACAAATTATATATTATATTTATATAGTAGTTAGTTATATAAGTATTAGCAAAACTTTACCAGTTTAGAACTGTTTAGCTATATACCTAAAGGTATATTTAGATATTATCTCTTGTATATAGATATTAATTAAAAACAATAATAATTCAATTTTCTGCTGATAGATGTATTTAGATGATTTACTATATAATTGTGTTTGTACTATGTTTGAGTATTCAGTTATTACATGATAATTGTTTATAAAACCGATATATGGGGAAGTATTTTAATTATAGATTAGAGTTAAAATTAGCAATATACATTGACAATAACCTATATTTCTTAATATTCTAATTCATTTTTGTTTTTTTGTAAGAGATCAAAGTTTTATATGTCAAAAGAAGCCACGACATATATAATAATGTAAATAATATCATCCTTAGATTAAATATATTAAAGTGAATTCATTCAAAACTGGTAATATTTATTTAATGATTCTTATGATTCTAATAATATATATATATATATATATATATATATATATATATATATATAGTTTATTATAAGTTTTAAACATTAATCCACAAATATCGAAAGAATATATTATAAAATAATAGGAAACAAAAGTAAATAAACATTTTAAAAATAAGAATTGGATTATACTTTTTGAGGGTATATCACAGAAGACAACGTAGAAAGCAAAAGGGAAAAATAATAAATCAGGGGTTTCATGTTCACACATCCTATGACCCCTAGGGAATGCAAGTCTAATATAAAATAAATGACTTTTCGTGCTACCAAATATTGTCCTATAAATTCACCATGTTTAATTCTTATCAGCCAGATGGAATGTAAAACATATGAGGTTATATAATCAAGTTATATAATATTAGTCCTCAAGTGTATTACTTAATAAAGTACTTGCTTAACAGATAGATATCAATGTTAGGAAATAAGTCTAAAGGGAAACACCATTATTAAAGAAGTAACTTAGATAAATATTTCTCTAAGTTAACCAACATTTGTTAGTTCTATATTTAAGTGGACATATAAAGTTGGCTTGTTTTCTTCCACTCTTTAATCGATCGATTATATGTTAAATATCATTTAAAGATTAAGATCAATGATCAGAAAACAATCTGCGATAAGATAATGATTTGTTTTTAAGATAAGATATTATATAAAAATAAACTTTACTTTTTCTATATCAAATTTATTACATATCAATAATTTAGTTATTTCTATTGCTAGAATATTGTTCAACAAGTGATCTAACATAACATTAAATGCATTTATAATATATATATATATATATATATATATATATATATATATATATATATGAGTTATTTAAAATATTATTGATATGTTTATTTATTACCAATAATAGCACTAAATACGTTTCCAGAATCTTTAAAGTGATTATATATTGATATCATAAATCCTCTGTATATATAAATCCTCATATAAAATTGAGAAGTATATTTTTACATTTCAAAATATAATTAATTTCTCTGAAATAAGCTACCATCTAGTCACTCAATTGTTCATATCAATAATAACATTCTGCATGGACTCACTGACGGGAGTTGACACTCACCATAGACAATTTTTTGTATAGAATAGGTTACGTTTAACCATGTGCTATTATGGCTAATGTATAGATATCAAGACATTGAAATAAAGAATAGAGTTTTTTTTAAAGATGAGTCTGATTGTTAGACATAGTATTGTAGACATAGTATTGCGTAACTATATTATCTTATAATTTTGAATTCATCAATTTTTGTGATCATTTTTATTGACTACTAAAATTTGGATGCGAACTGCTTTGTCTGGATAACAATAGACATTATCGATAATGTGGGTTATTTATATTATTCTGATATATCGATGTTGATGTCTAGCAGCTATACAATGCATGCGACTCTACAGACCCTTGAGGAACTCCTAGTAAATCAGTAATATACCCATAAATTAATGGTAGTAGTAGTAGTAGTAGTAGTAGTAGTAGTAGTAGTAGTAGTAGTAGTAGTAGTAGTAGTAGTAGTAGTAGTAGTAGTAGTAGTAGTAGTAGTAGTAGTAGTAGTAGTAGTAGTAGTAGTAGTAGTAGTAGTAGTAGTAGTAGTAGTAGTAGTAGTAGTAGTAGTAGTAGTAGTAGTAGTAGTAGTAGTAGTAGTAGTAGTAGTAGTAGTAGTAGTAGTAGTAGTAGTAGTAGTAGTAGTAGTAGTAGTAGTAGTAGTAGTAGTAGTAGTAGTAGTAGTAGTAGTAGTAGTAGTAGTAGTAGTAGTAGTAGTAGTAGTAGTAGTAGTAGTAGTAGTAGTAGTAGTAGTAGTAGTAGTAGTAGTAGTAGTAGTAGTAGTAGTAGTAGTAGTAGTAGTAGTAGTAGTAGTAGTAGTAGTAGTAGTAGTAGTAGTAGTAGTAGTAGTAGTAGTAGTAGTAGTAGTAGTAGTAGTAGTAGTAGTAGTAGTAGTAGTAGTAGTATTAGTAGTAGTAGTAGTAGTAGTAGTAGTAGTAGTAGTAGTAGTAGTAGTAGTAGTAGTAGTAGTAGTAGTAGTAGTAGTAGTAGTAGTAGTAGTAGTAGTAGTAGTAGTAGTAGTAGTAGTAGTAGTAGTAGTAGTAGTAGTAGTAGTAGTAGTAGTAGTAGTAGTAGTAGTAGTAGTAGTAGTAGTAGTAGTAGTAGTAGTAGTAGTAGTAGTAGTAGTAGTAGTAGTAGTAGTAGTAGTAGTAGTAGTAGTAGTAGTAGTAGTAGTAGTAGTAGTAGTAGTAGTAGTAGTAGTAGTAGTAGTATAGTAGTAGTAGTAGTAGTAGTAGTAGTAGTAGTAGTAGTAGTAGTAGTAGTAGTAGTAGTAGTAGTAGTAGTAGTAGTAGTAGTAGTAGTAGTAGTAGTAGTAGTAGTAGTAGTAGTAGTAGTAGTAGTAGTAGTAGTAGTAGTAGTAGTAGTAGTAGTAGTAGTAGTAGTAGTAGTAGTAGTAGTAGTAGTAGTAGTAGTAGTAGTAGTAGTAGTAGTAGTAGTAGTAGTAGTAGTAGTAGTAGTAGTAGTAGTAGTAGTAGTAGTAGTAGTAGTAGTAGTAGTAGTAGTAGCAGTAGTATTAAAATCATTTAATAAAGGAGGATGCTAACAATACATTGATCTTTTTCAAACAATGCCATTGTTTTCATTAGGAAATAGTCGCCCGCTAACTAGTCAATCATCACTCTATACGTCTACCCTCAAAGATCGATCGATCAATATTATGCCTACCATTCAACAGCTCTGCTGACCACAACTGACCACCACTAAATGATCGACGCTAAATGACCGTCACTAAATGAATTATATAAATGAAACTTTATTACTATCGGGGATTGTGATTACAGCTCGAAGTGTATTTGTCCAAAGCATATTGTATATTGTTCATACTCAATTTGGATTCTGCATCGATGTACAATATTTGCACATTGAAAAGTATATAATACTTGAAATCCAAAGTAAATTATTATTTTCTCATTAATTCTTTCAATTTAGGTCAATTTAAATATCACATGTTATGAAACCTACCTTAACCGTAAGCTTTATCTTATATTACCTATGAACGAATTGGAACCTATTCTGTCCATATTGAATTTTATTATCGGAAACTAAAAATGCTATATATTATAAAGTGTTATTGTCTTGTTTCTTTAATATCATAGTGCTTTTAAATCTAGTTGAGAGTGTCAGATCCCAAGCAATATATTTATTTAGTTAATGATGTTTATAAAGTCTTACTATGGAAATATTAATTAGGTATGTTGGTGTAAACGTAATAAATGATATCGATACTGTATCTTCTTTATAGCGATTGTAAGCGAATTATGAAATAATGCGAACTTTTTTATTTTTTCGATTAATTGTTGTTACGTTGTTACGTAACCCTATTTCTATAATTTATAACAAATATTTGATGGTAATTTTGTTTTAGAATATTTTTAGTAGACCAGTTTACCAGTTTAAATATACTATGATATTTTCCTATAGGATATAGGATATACTATAACAAATCTATATTTCTGTGATTCTATTTAATGTATATGTAGTAAACTTTTTCCCAATTCATGAATTATTCACAAAGAATTTTTGATTTAATTTGAAACTTGTTGGTAACAAATAATAATAATTGTTTTTATAATTCTCTACTTTCATAATTATATTATTTTCATTATACCCGTAAATTGTTATAATTAGTGTATTATTGTAGGTTATTATTAATGTATAACTATTATTAAATATAATATCTAACATATGTGTGTAATACGCATTGTGTATATACAATATTTGATAGTGAGTAATTACTTATCTTAAATGGCGTCAGTCATATAATTGTCATATACTCAAATGATCAGTGTCATGTATGCAAATGAGAAATTAAAGTTCGATCCGACAAGCACTTGATTAATTTTAATTAGTATTAGTTAATTAACGTTAATTGTAACTGTGCCTTAATATTAATATTCTTGCATTTCTGTAGCTATGCATTAATAATATTGGTCCAATATAAATGGATATATAACTAATTTTAAATAAAGAAAATAAATTTTACTAATTTTATCTTTATTTTATATTAATATTATTTCTTTAATATTCAATTTAATTGTATTCTCTTCGATTGTCTCCATTTAAAGAATAGCTTATTAAGATATGCTTTGTATTAATCTTAAACTATAAAATATATTCGAATACTTAAACAAACATGTTAACTTTTATTTGTTTCAAATTCTTGATTATAAATAGCCTTATTTTAATTAATAAATTGTTCTGGATAATTTAATATCGAGTTTTTTTTTGAAAGTAAGCATGACAGATATTAGTTATGATGTAATGCATGCTATGATAGAATAATTCTTTTTTTGGCTTCTCATTCTAAATTTGTATAGCTAGAGCAGGATCACCCAGACACCAGGTCGCCCATATTATCAGTAGCATAGTAACACACGGGTAATTAATATGCACAAGATAATAAATCTCTTCTTAAAATTATTACATTATATGTACAATTTTAGAGTTTTTGATAAATAATGATTATAAAATAAATAAAATATATATAATAGAATTGTATGTTTATAAAACAATGTAATTAAATATTATAACATCACATCCTTCAAGAGTGTGTTACCAAATAATTTCATTATGATAACATTCTCTCTACATTATATCTTAGTAAATACTGTAATATTGATTATAATTAGTTATATTACTATTGACTGTAAATAATAAATAAATAACATGGATTTGGTTTAATCTTGTACGAGGGTTTGGTATTATGACCAGTTGTTATTTCAACAATATTGTTAATTGAATGTAATAATTTTATAATTTATTAAAAAATCAAAAGTACTTTCATGCATTTGATTTTAATTTAGTCAATATATATTGAATATCAGATTCAATAATATTATTAAACAAATACAATGATATCATCAACCATCTGTTGAAAACGTATGACATATGTAAAATGAATGTCCTAAAATTCTCGCATATTGTCTTATTGTTGGTATCTGTCTTCCCTAGCATTGAACTTTCAATCCGGTGTTCTGCATTTCTAGTTGTCAGGCAAAAAAGGAATAAATAAAATATATACACAAATAATCTGTCTACAATAAAGTATAATTAATTATTAAAATAGATAAAATTGTAAGGATTACATTTTTAAGGATATTGTTTCATATTTATTCTAATCATTTGTATATGAAATTTTATAAATCTTAAATATAGTAAATAATTTTTATAAAACTGAAATTGAGATTTGTTAATATTACTAAATAAGTATCAGATAATATGATAAACTAAATATATAATTTCTTTTGAGAAAGATAAATATTTAAATAATTTATGAATAACTATTAGATAATTTATTGTAATAGACAGATTTTAAAACTATATTTGTAACAAATTTTATATTTATAACATAAAACAAAATATATAATAAAATCATGTCGATGATTATCTAAAACTGTAAGTTTGAGAAGAATGTATTCATAATACATTATCGTCCTTCTCTGACTTTCTCCAATCTCTTTCCTAGAATTAAAGCTATCCTGTATGGTATATAATAGGCAAGTTAACATCAACTATAAAAATACAAACTTAATGAATTCACTCAATAACACGAAAATACAATTTTATGTAATAAACAACTTATTGTTTGTCATATTTCAGAAAATATTTAATATTATATCTTATTATTTTCTTATCTAAACTACTTTGCATTATAAAATGTACGCCATTGTGTGTATATGTCATACTACCAGTCATAAAGTAATATAGGCGTAATTGGTAAACAATACTCAACATTAGTATTACTATTAATTTAAACCTTCGAGCTAATGTAGGGGCGTAGGTTGAAAGATAACAGCAGGTCAGTATGAATGTTTTAGGCGCTAGCCACGCCTCCCAAACTTGATTCGCCGTTGCCACGGCGATGAGAAACGCGCATCGGTCAGTCTGCATTCGCTGATCCAGCGGTGTGGTGGATTCGCCGTATTTCTGGTATAAAGTGCAGTGTATATCAGCATAGGAGAGGTATAGGTGATGGAGTAGGGGTGGGGAAGAGATCCGGTAGAGGTGGTACGTTAACAGTTACTAATACATAATAATACTAATACAGTTACTAAAATATAACATTTCAAATTGGAGTTGTTAATTAAATATATTTATCATTACTTTGTATTCAAGAATAAAATAATGTCAGATAATTTAATTTTAAGGTTGAATTTTATTATAATTTTATTATTATCTAAAATGAATTAATTTTTTTGAATAATAATGAACATTATCTTACAATTTACAAAATGTTAAAAATAATAAAGGAAATGAACATTAAATGCACTGAAAATTAGCAAGTTAATGAAATTTCCATAATGAAAATAAACCAATTAAAACAGTATATTAATATATATCATATGTTAAATTGTATACAATTTGTTAAAAGTTTAAATTTGGATTTAGTCATTTAAAAATATGGGATACACAAAAACATAGATATAATGAAATTTCTCTTTCTATAATTAAATTGATATTTTTATCCAAGAATTACAATTTTTTTAATATTAATAGATTGATGGTTATTTATAAAATTAGTAATTTGTTAATATTTCCACATTACCAGTATAAGATAGTAAGTATTTAATTTATACACTCTAGATTTAAATTATTAAGATCAAAGGTCAAAACAACTATGCATTAAATTCACAATTTCATTTATATACAATTTTGACTTATATAAACAAATCGTGAGTTGGGTAAAATAAAAAAAATCAAATAGTCTGTAAAAACAATTTGAGCATATTTCTGTTTATGAAACTTTGTGAATATTTCTATCGTTTATATCCATACAGATATTTTAGGCATGTACAATATTTCACCATTAAAAGTAAGGTATATTTACGAGACGAGATGTAAGAAGTTTGCGGAGGTTTGAAGTAGCCGTAAATACTTACCTGTCCAGTCTTCTCGGAGAATGCGTTCTGGAGGAAATTGCTAAACACGGGACCCGGCATTACCGTCGTTATTTTCACATTATCCTTATGGTGTTCGCTACGTAGACAGTTGGCAAAGGTCTGTTAAGGTAATGGGTTAAGGGTTCAACGGAATTATTGGAAACTCGAAAGAATTGTGGAAGTTGAATTGGAGATATACTGTTCATAGAAAATGCTAACAAATGGAAATTTTACAGTTAGCATTTATCAATTTAATAATTATTTTATCCATCAGCGATCTCGGAGTAATTTGTAGGGCAGATGAGGGGTCAATATTATTGAGATGTTGATATCATAATTCCTCACACAAATTTCTCGTGTAATACCCATATTTCTTTACATTCCATCTTCACATTCCACCTCACATTCCACCTTTACATTCCATCTTCACATTCCATCTTCACATTCCATCTTCACATTCCATCTTCACATTCCATCTTCACATTCCATCTTCACATTCCATCTTCACATTCCATCTCACATTCCATCTTCACATTACATCTTCACATTCCATCTTCACATTCCATCTCCACATTCCATCTCACATTCCATCTTCACATTCCATCTTCACATTCCATCTTCACATTCCATCTTCACATTCCATCTTCACATTCCACCTTCATATTTCATTTTAACATTCCACCTTCAAATTCCATCTTCACATTCCATCTTCACATTCCACCTCACATTCCATCTTCACATTCCACTTTCACATTCCATCTCACATTCCATCTCACATTCCATCCTCACATTCCATCTTCACATTCCATCTCACATTCCACCTTCATATTTCATCTTAACATTCCATCTCACATTCCATCTTCACATTCCAACTTCACATTCCATCTCACATTCCACCTTCACATTCCACCTTCACATTCCACCTTCACATTCCATCTTCACATTCAATCTTCACATTCCACCTTCACATTCCATCTTCACATATAGATAACAGTTTATTATCTTCCCCTAGTAAACATCTCTAAACGTGATCCATACACACACATAATTTAGTTCCATTTTGCAAAGAACTCTATATTCCATGAGATCACTATACATTTCATATATAATCATTTCAATGTTTCCTTTAATGTAATCCTCCCAAACCCATGAAAGATTTAAATCAACTATTTATGATACTTACATAATTAATATTACTAATATTACAATTACACCAAATTCTACACCACCTTAATGGATAATAATTATTATCCATGAATGCAAAAAACTAAAACCCAATAACTATTAAACTATGATTCATTCAAAAATCACCTCTAACAGATTATATACATGTTACTTATTCCTAAATTCTCATCACTTATAAATATACCCTAATTAATACATCATATCTCACCCACCAAAAGCTTCATTACCAAAATCCGCATAACAACCACTGAACTAACGTTTAGACCGGCTTTTGTTATTGAATACGTTATTGAATTCGAAACGGCTGCAAAAAGAATGAGGGTCATGGGTGAAGATTATAAAAAGAACAATATTATACCTCTACACCCCAACACCTCAAGACCCCAACACCTCAATATCTCTATTCGTCAAACCCAAACCCAAACACCTCAAGACCCCAACATATCAAGACCCCAATACCTATTTCTTCGGCCCTCGTTAACCCAACTCATGTATACATCTATATATATAACCCTAAATTCAAATTATAACTATTACATAACATGCAAAATTCAAATAAACATCATTTCAATAGTGGCGTTGTCAATCAATCGTTGACCGTAGATCTAAAAACTGTCAGCGTTTCCTCAATTATGTACAACTATATATAGTAACGTACTTAAGCCTAATATCTACACCACTGATTTAACTACTCACACAGCGTACGCAATGTGCAAAGTACTCCTATACGCACGTAGCTATGCGCATGGACACCAACTAATAAAAGAGGCCAGTGAACTGATGTTGACAATCTGACCACCTCCTTGCTTGACCATGTAGGGCAGAACCTGAAGAATAGCTTACTATAGTATTTAGTGAATATCAATTACTAAATGATCGTAACATTAATTTCTATCCTGAAGCAATCCGTACAATTTTTAATTCGTATACAATTATTATTAAAAATGGATTGTTACTGTGTAGCTGGAAATATCCGCCGTTACATACAACTATACATTATTGTATTACTCCTCTGCGACTGCAATAATGACTTGTTTCACTAGTGAAATCGGAGCGAGAAGGTTCAAATCGCAAATTTCGCGGTGCACTTCGAAATCCGTGTTAATGAAAGAGCCGCGCTGAGACCTGCCGGCATTATTTACTAGGATGTCGATCTGGGCGGGAACGGGTAGAAATTAAATAATAGACGAGGTCGTGAAATAAAGTAAGCCAACTTATGTTTATTTAACACAGATTATGCTATCTATATGCATTAATTCTTACAATTTATATAAGTCGAATGCTATATATATATAATTTATGATTAATACTTAAAAAAATTTGAAAAAAGATACAATATTTTATGAAAATTTTAAATTTTACAAGACAATCTATTTAACAATCGATGTATGGAAAAGTAACTCAATATATAATAATAATCTATTATTAGTGATGATATGTAATGATAGAATATATAACTAATTATCAACCCGGCTAAACTCTTGTATGATATGTTCAGTAACTTCTCTATGTGAATTATAATCAAGATTATCGAGCTTGATTGTGAGGATATCTTTATCGAGAAGTTTACCCTTTGAAGCCTCCAGACACCTACAAAGTTAATAAAATGATAGATAAATACACTTACTTATTTATTTTAAGATAGTAAATTATAAAATATAAAACCAGATACTAATACTCTAATATAATATAATATAATATTATCTACCAAAGAAAAATGATAATAAGTATTTGCCAATGATTACCTTATTTTAACTCTATTAAGTTGATCGATTCTACGAGCAGATAATATAAGAGTTGCTCCAACTGATGCCAGCAAAACAGCTAATTCCTCTCCTATTCCACTAGAAGCTCCTGTAATCCATATTACTTTTCCAGCAAGAATATCTAAATTATTAACGTTCTATCACTTTATTTATATGTTTATAATACATATATATTATAAATCACCGTTAACTAATATTATAATAATAATTATATAATAAAAAACGATATTAATTTAAGATTAAAATTTCAATTTATTTATCAAATATATAATCAAACGGGTTTTTACACAATATGATGTATCCGAACTGACAGTAATCTCTTATTTTAATATAAGTAATTCTTATGAGAATATAATATAAATATCTCATAGAGTATAAAGATTATAAAAGAACTTTGATAGACCAAATAAAATATAATATTACTGCAAATGTATTAAATTATTATATTTGGATATAAACAAAACACTGGTAAATTTGCAATATTTATATTACTATGTGTTTCTAGCAAATATAAACAAAATATAGTTTATATTTTAAAAATTTAGTATTACTAAATTCTCTGATTTTTATATTCTGACCGATTTTCTTTCCGAATTTCAATTTTATAGCTAACGAAATGTCGCAATCAATAAAAAATAAGCTTATGAACCCAACTAATAATGCTAAACATAATAATAAAATGATATCGCAAATAAACATTTTATTTATATAATTGTATCTAATTTAGAAAACCATTAGTAAAATAAAATGTGTTATTTGTAATAATTTATGAAATCTATATTTAAACCCTGGATTTAATAACGTGGGTTCATACATGAAAAGGTTAATAGTGCAAAGTTTAATAGTGCAAAATTTAATATAGTAAATTCTGTGAATTTAAATTTATAAATTTTATTTAAAATTGCATAATAAACCTTGTTATTTTATAAAATGACAATTAAACTACCTAACAATATTATATATTAGCTAAAACTTAGCATCATAATATGAAGCATAATGTATGGTATGTAATAATGAATTATAAGCAAAATAACTAATTATAATATTATAAATTTTGACTCACTTTATTAAATTATTTAAAATTGTTTAAAATTGTTAAACATTAATTTATTTAATTAATTTAATATATATATATATATATATATATATATATATATATGTATATGTATATATATATATATATATATATATATATATATATATATAATGGAGATGATCTGAAGTGTAGATTCTATAAAAACTAAAAAATATTAAGTTCACCCATTGAAAATAAATAGTACCCTAGTAATAAAAAATAACTGTAGTCGCCTGTCTATGTTATATTGTTAAGTAAATTATATATTAACTGTCAATAGGAATAAAGTAACTACATGCCGATATTAGCCTCATCTTAATCTCATTATACACACATTTATAGTATATCATCTAAACTATAGGTCTATGCGGTATTACACTAAATTTGTTCATATAAAAAAGATTGTATTTAGATGTATTGAACACAGGCTGAAAGAAATTTACACATGTAATTGAACTCTGAACACATTTTCTACATATATATTTGTAGAGTCGTAATTATCTAATCATTTCATTAGTTCACTGATTAACGGTAAATAAAAGTGATAACTACATAACTCTCTTTATGATCACCCTCTCAATATTCTTATAGGCAAGTCAAGCTATACGAGTTATTCGAAATATATAATCTAGATCATATAGGAACACTGCCATACTTTATCTAAGACGCCCCATAAATCCACATGATCAGGAATATATCAAAAGTAATTCTATATATGATTAAATTATAATATCTATATTTCATTTCTTTCAATATATTTATAAAATATATTATATAATATATCTATAGTTAAACCTCCTCCTGGATCCTAAGAAATATTTATAATTTTACCATCAAACGCAAGGAAAAAGTAAGTCTATGCAGTTTATTATGAATAATAATTTATATATTTATTGTAAGAGAATATTACAATATGCTTAAATAAGAATTTACAATTTAAATGTATTTATATAATGTTATTTCATAGTAAATAATAGTCTATACTATTATTTAATATTGAATATCATTATATAATGTTATTTATAGTAAATAATAGTCTATATTATTATTTAATATTGAATATCATTATATAATGTTATTTCATAGTAAATAATAGTCTATACTATTATTTAATATTGAATATCATTATATAATGTTATTTATAGTAAATAATAGTCTATACTATTATTTAATATTGAATATCATTATATAATGTTATTTATAGTAAATAATAGTCTATACTATTATTTAATATTGAATATCATTATATAATGTTATTTGAGCTCTAAAGATTATCAACGATTATTTCTATAATTATAAATTATTTTATAGATTTTGATAATTTTCCTTCATGAGATGTATTCTAATTTAATACGCTATCTAATACACTCCATTAGCTTATCAAATATGTTTTGTTCAAAGTGTACAAGGTTTCAATCTCACTTAGGGACACATCTGCATATATATCCAGATCAGTAGAAAAATCTATAGATCTTTCTACTATTACATAAATTAAACTTTAGAGTACCTTATATTATATGACAGAAGGTAACTTTGAAGTAAATATTGAGTAATATACACAAGGTGAAGTTCTTCATAAGAAACTTGAATATTAATGTAGAGGTAGAGCGTTAGGAGAACATATCTTGCAAACTCGTGAATTTTTTAGATTTTTATCTATTTGCATTAAATCTTCAAATTGAAGTGATTTGTCTCTTCCTCCAAACCTTCAGATTATGAAATATGAGTTTTTAATATTGTCATATTAATTTTTTGAATGCATATTAATTTTTTGTATTACAGACATGTCTTTTCGGATAACACACATATACTAGTTATTAAAGTAATGCAATCTAATAATATGTACTTTCATTTAGTAATCATTCTAAAAAGTAATAATAAAAGTAATAATCAATTTATTTTAAATTTAATAAACTTTAAATTCATTGAATTTCCTTATTAAATAATATAATAATTATTGGCAATTTTGAAAAACATTTTGAAAAAAAAACTATTATAATAATATTATAATATTATGAATGAATACAACTTTTGCAACTACTAATTAATCGTAATTATTAATTTTTACAATTACAATTAAATTTAAAATCTACACTCCATTGAGAGATTTCCATGTTCCACAGTATGGTCTCGGATTTCTTCTACCCAAATATGGGTGGAGTCGAGAGCCACATATATCAACTGTCCCAGTGCCTCATAGAAAGAGGTCACAAGGTCGTCGTTGTGACGCACGCCTATAAGAATCGCTGCGGAATAAGGTACATGACCAACGGATTGAAGGTTTGAGTTGCGAAATTAGGTTAACCCCGATCCGAGCGAACTCCAGGTAACCGCGCGATTTCCTCTTCCCCAGGTGTTCTACATCCCCATGCAGCCCTTTTACAATCAATGCGTACTACCGACGGTGTTCTCCACGCTTCCTCTGCTGCGAAATATATTTATTCGCGAACGCATTACAATTGTTCACGGGCATTCCGTTAGTGGAACGACTCGACGGGAAATAAGGGAGCTGTTCATATAACATTGTAGTTGTTGCATAGTTATATAAATGTAAATACATGGTATTTAATTGTTATTCTGAAACCCACAATAACTATAGGAATATATAAATATATTTAAATTTGAATAAATTGCATCTATTAGATATTTCATTTGAGATTAAATAGAGAACCTAATGTATTTATAGAATTTGTTATACCCTTGCTATAGTCTCGTGGTTATTGAAGGCCTACTTTTACTCTCTATTACGTCAGGCATTCTCTACGTTGGCTCATGAAGCCATGTTTCATGCGAGAACAATGGAAATTAAAGTTATTTTATTTGAAATTTACAAACTTCTATAATTTAATATATTATAAGTTATATATTTATTACAAAACATTCTCTTTTATAAGCTATACATTTATTACAAAACATTCTCTTTTATAAGCTATACATTTATTACAAAACATTCTCTTTTATAAGCTATACATTATTACAAAATGTTCTCTTTTATAAGCTATATATTTATTACAAAATATTCTCTTTTATAAGCTATACATTTACTACAAAACATTCTCTTTTATAAGCTATACATTTATTACAAAACATTCTCTTTTATAAGCTATACATTTATTACAAAATGTTCTCTTTTATAAGATATACATTTACTACAAAATATTCTCTTTTATAAGACATCTCTCCTCAAAGGCCATATTCACCGACCATTCACTATTTGGATTTGCGGATGCCAGTTCCATACTAACGAATAAAGTTCTGAAATTCTCTTTGGCAGGAATCAACCATGTAATTTGTGTTTCACACACTAGGTGAGTTGTTGTATGCTTTTAAATTTTATTTAGATTAATCTTGTTTATATTATATTATTTTGATTATTCTGTCTCAATATATATATTATTTATATGGTTTCCCTTATATGGTTTTTATTTTTTTTAATTAATATTGATATCAAATTATAGCAAATTAATTAATATTAATTTCTGTATTATTTGTTTTAATTTGATAAAGTATAGATATAAAATTAAATATACTCTTTAAAATAAATTTATTAGATAAACAAAATAAAAATCACCATATTATCTTCTAAATAAAAATTATAATAATTATATAACGCAATTTATTATAATAGTAAATTTGATGATATAATTATTCTTATCCTTACGAAATAATTATAGTGTAAAGAATTTTAGCTACAGAAATAAAAAATTATCCTAGAATTTATATATATTATTTATATTTATTTTAGTACGCATTAATATTATATTACGAATTTATCATCCGAGTAGATTATGTAAATTAAGTTTGAGAAGTTGTTTTATTACTACTTTCGTCTACTTTCAGTAAAGAGAACACGGTGTTGCGTGGTTCCATCTCTAAAGAAATGGTGTCGGTGATCCCTAACGCCGTTGATTCCACGGTGTTCACTCCTCTCAACCCTCCTACGCCTAAGCGATCGAGAAGTTTGTAGGCTTGTCTATAATAAAATATGATTTTGAATATCAAATCGGTATCAATTGTCGGGTATTTAGTTTATTTAAATTAATAGAATCAATTCAATTTTTAAACATCAATTATTATAAATTTTTGCAAATTTCATCATGCAACGATATAACAATAATTATTTGTAATGATGATATGAATAATATTTAAATAAACATAATTGATCTATTTACAGTTACAATCGTTGTGAATTGTCGTCTGGTGTATAGAAAAGGAACAGATCTATTAGCCACAATTATTCCTATAATCTGTGAGAAATACAGCCAAGTGGATTTTCTAATAAGTAAGTATATCAATTTTATTTTCTCTTTTATATCTTTAATAATACAATTTTGACGTTTTTTCACAACTTATTTGTGTCTTTGTTAAAGAATTATAATGGGATTAATAAGCAGACTATAATTCGTTTTATACATTTTCATGTTATTTAAATTCTACATTATCTCTGAATACCACCAGGTGGCGACGGCGGTAAACGTATCGTTTTAGAAGAAGTTAGAGAGAAGTATCAACTCACTGAGCGCGTAACAATGCTGGGGGCAGTTGACCATACAGATGTCCGAGGGGTTGGTAATGTATTATATTAATAATATATAATTAATGTATTATATAATCTAGCAATTTAATTTTTATTCGTTTTCTTTTTTATATTTTATAAAATGAACAAAGTTTATAAAATATACCTATTGTATATAATTATTTCTTATTTTAAGGTACTTATATGGATATAGAAATATGGTATAAATATGTGTGATATGTGTATATTTGTTATGGTAATAATGAGATATAAATATATAAATAGTCGATAAAGTTATCTTATTTTTACAATATATCTAATTATAAGTAAATTTGTCAAGTATTATTAAATGGCAATGAATAAAATAATGTGTCTTTATTGGATTATTTTATATTTTATTTGTAGTAGTTTTAAACAAAATAAATATATGAATTTTAATTTACGATGCATAAATATATTATTTAAATTTTCTACTAAATTCTATTCAAAGATTATAATGTTTGTAGTTTATAGTGGGGGAATTACAATATATACTACGAATATACTACATATATACTACATATATACTACATATATACTACATATATACTACATATATACTACATATATACTACATATATACTATATATATACTACATATATACTACATATATACTACATATATACTACATATATACTACATATATACTACATATATACTACATATATACTACATATATACTACATCTATATTTAATAATAATAGTAAACAAATTAAAAATATGTTAAATATTTTGATTCCGTTTTTGAACACAAAAATTGTTAATTAATATTTTTAATAAGTTTTTATATTTCTGCTATTGTAATATTTCATAAAAACATAGATTTATAATCTAAAATGTATACATTTTTATATATTAATACAGAGATTATCATTACAGGTTATTTAAAAATAATATATATTATTGAAATCAATTGAAATCAAAAATAAACGTAAACAATACAATATTTCAATTCTGTAATTTAGTAACTGGAATAAATCTAATACAAATATTTCGACTAAATATAATGTAAAAATATTGATTCAACATATTCACATCAGTTCTTGTATTGTAAAATATATTACCAAATTACATATAATTATAAATTGAGCAGTGCTATCAGTTAATATCAGTTAATATGGTGTTAGTATTGTTATATATTACTATACTACAATTATTCTAGAATGATTATATTTCTACAATGATATACCTTAATACAAATATACTTCTCTCCATATTCTGTGCATTATTATTTAACAAGGGATATTTAACAAAAATACATTTATATATATTTCTATTGACCTTAAGGTCAATTGAAATATAGCTTAATTAAGTTAAATTTCTAATGCTTATTTAGCTTATATTAACTTTTATAAACTCTTAATGGTTATTAATATTGCTTTAAATCTTTGTAATGGTCTAGCATTTGAATATTTCTTTACTGCAAACAGATTCTGGTTAGGGGCGATATTTTTGTGAATACTTCATTGACAGAAGCTTTTTGTATAGCAATTGTGGAAGCTGCATGCTGTGGGTTGGTTTGTGGGGTAATCAGAATTTGGTTTATGTAGTAAATGTAACAAAACTATTGCTTATAACATATCTATGTGAAACACTTCTTTTTTAATATTATTTTAATTGTGGATATTGGATATATATGTAAATAAAAAAACATATTAATTTACGAATAATTAAAAAAAAATTTAGATTTTACTTATAATATTTGTATTTATTAAAGCTAATATTGAAGTTTTTTGATAAAATGACTTATAATAAACTTTAAAAGCATTTTGTAATGTTCCTCTGAGAAATGTATATTTATATTTTACTCATTTAGAATGGAAAATTGTAAATTTGTATCAATTGTGGATATTGCTTTATTAAATTCAATTTATGATTTATAACTTAATATAACTAACGAAATAACTTTATTTAATTACTCTTTTCAACATTTAGGATAAATAATTATTTATGTTCTTTATTTATTATCAAAAATACAAAAATACAAAAATATTAATTATTAATAGATTAAATAATTAATAGTAATTATCATTCTGAATTATCAAAACATTTTTAAAAATTTGCTAATTTATAGTTTAAAAACTCATTTTATATATCTACTACAATGGTTTATTAGCTAGACATACCTTAACCCCATTACTTGATTGACTCGGTGAATTGTTTCGCTTTATCTATAAGTCTTCAAGTGGTCAGCACAAAAGTGGGCGGAGTTCCAGAAGTGTTGCCTCCCGACCTCATCCAACTCGCAGAACCCAGTTCCAAATGTAAGTTACTCACTAAGTTAATGTTCAGACTGCTGAACACATTATAACACTGAACCTTATATAATTTCATTTATTGTTTTGCTTTTATAATTCATTATTATAATTTTTAAAAATAATTGCATTAATACAATAGTAATATTATTGTATATATATACAAGTAGTTATATATAGTGTATATGTAGTTATATATAGTAATATGTAGTTATATATAGTTATATGTAGTTATATGTAGTTATATATAGTTATATGTAGTTATATATAATATACCTATAAGAATATAATTTAAAAAAATTTATAATAAATTGATTTTCATATTTAAAATATTTGTTCTATTCTATCTATACAAACATAAATAGGATAAATATTTGTTTAAATAATATATTATGTTTTAATATAAGTGGCTCGTTGGTCTAGGGGCATGATTTTCGCTTTGGGTGCGAGAGGTCCCGGGTTCAAATCCCGGACGAGCCCATTTTTTATTTTTAGCTTTTTATACATTTTTTGTGTATTATGTGTATTATAGAAATATTTTGTGTATATATTTATAGACTTTGATTATATGTAATTTAAATATTAATTTATTATTAATATATTACCATTTATAGCAATAGTCGAAGCTTTAGAAATTGCAATTGATCGTCATCGGACAGGAAAAGCTCCTACTCCTCTTGAAGTACATGAACGAGTCCGTCTCTTATATACATGGTCAGATGTAGTCCGACGTACAGAAAGAGTTTACGATAGCATTGCCCATGGAAATGGAGACGAAGGACTCAGAGACAGATTGAAAAGGTCACTGGAGTTATATTAATATCTATATGAGAACTATAGTGACAATTTATTATTACAATTTAAGAAATTATTCTATATTTTTATAAAATTAATGCCTACATTAATTTTTATTAATATTTAGATATCCTAAACAATGTGGGCAGTTGGCAGGAAGAATTTTTATGGTCTTAGCTACAATCAATTACCTTCTATTATTATTTTTAGAATGGTTTTATCCAAAAGAGGTTAAAATATAATATTTGTTTGTATTAGAATTAATTTCATTTTTGCAAATATTTAAAATGTATTTAATTTTTGTATATAAAAAATATTAAATCATTAACTTATACATTAAAATATTACAGAATATTGACATAGCTTTGGATTATAACAAGGAAAAGAAAACATCAAATGATTAACATAGATTAATAATTGTATCATTTTTGTTATTTACATTCCAATATTTATAATATATCCATAAATTAAATTATTCATTTTTTTTGATTATGTGATCATATTTATTTATTATTCTAATAATAATTTAGAGAAACTTATTTATCTAAAATTATATTTATAAGATATAATGCAAACAATAGAATTTTATATACAAAATATTATAAATAAACAATGTTATATGAACTTTATAAACTATAATTGGTGATGGTATTTTAGTTTCAATGGTATAAATTGTCTTTAGTTATTTCTGTTTTTCTCATATAACATCAATATTTTCATTGTCGTAAATTATATTATTTTCCTTGTTACATTTATAAATTCTTTCTTTACACTGAATTTTAAAATAATAAGTTTTTATAAAATAGTGAAATTTTATTAAATCAAATTAATTATAAAACAAATCTTTATCTTTTTATGATTTCTGGTTAAATCTATATCTACATTTTGTTATCATTTTCTATTATTTTTCTTTTCAAATTATTTCCTATAAACTTATTCGACATATCAACAATACCATTGTCCATATTGTCCATATTGTCATTATTTCTAGTAAGATCCGAAATAACTTGCTTTTTATTCTCGATACCATTTTCTTTGGTTGCCTTATTTTCACTGTTTGCCATATCTGCAGAATAATTGTTTCTTCCTTTACAAGTTTCGCAATGAGGTATCCTCATCTTATCGGATAGATTTGATTTTGAATTCACTAGATAACTATCTCTGTTAATACCAAATATCTGTACTTCTTCGAAAGCTAATTTTCCATTAATTTGCGTAATTTCTTTACCTCGAATTGCGCCTGTTTTCGTAATAACATCGCTCCTCGCTCGCTTTACGTTTTCTCCTTTTGCTAAGCATTTTCTCTTCTTAATTCTATTCTTGCGATCGTCTTCAGCTTTGCGGCTTCTCGTGTACATGTTCGGTAAGGGTTTCTCTCTATTCGCTATCGAATTCACGGGATTAACGGAGTTTGAAACTCTGTGCTGTACTTGTAATTTCGTCCGTTCTCCAATTTCTATCTGCGAATACCTGCTTTGATAATTGTAATTCGGAATACAAATATCACTGCCCGAGGTAGGTATGTAACTTCGCTGTACTTTGCTCACATAGGAACCTTTACTTACACAGTAATCCGTAAAATCTCTCCAATAAGAATCCTACAAATTTGAATAATATTAATAATAACCTATTCTACAATTATAATTTTTTTATAACTATATTAATAATCAAACAAATTATCTTTACTGCTTTTTACTACATTCAACTGTATTCAACAATAGTTTAGTTTGATTTATTTGTAGTACATTCAAGAATGAGTTAGGTTTGTTAAAGTAATTCTACAATTGGCAATGTTATTAGCTTATGGTATTTTTAAAATCTAAAGTATACACTATATTTCCTAAGATCTAAATTATACATTAGATTTTCTTAAGATCTAAAGTATACATTCGATTTTCTTATACGAAATATCTAAAGTAGATATTCACTAACGTGGTGTAGAAATTCGTCGTCTCCAATGACTATTACAAGGTATTGCGCTCGAGTGATTGCTGTGTTGAAAGCACGCGCATTACGAATGAAGCCGATACGATTAACGATATCGAATTCGACGGCTCGTGTACGATAATCGGAGATTACCTGTGATTCAAAAGTGAGGGACGTTACCTGCTAGTGTGATACGATGTGGTTTTTAGTTTGGACGTAAGTATGTAATTAAGTGTTGTAAAAGAAACGCTGGTTATATATAGGAAATCAGAAACTCCTTCTTAAATATAATTAAAAATAGTTGTTTAGATTGTTTTAATGATTACATTTGTTGAATTTTGGATTATTTGTAAGTTATACTTAACTTTGAAATTATTATATTTAGGTATGATATCTATATTAATCAGTTAAAATCATTGCATATATACGATTAATGCTAACAGTGGATACAATAATAATTTTTCTCTCTTGACTTTGAAATTTCTCAATTGTTCCGACATCATATTTGGGAAACTTAAAATCCCGTAGGAGATTTTGAATAGTAACAATCTATAAATAGTACATTATGTTAGAATCTCATAATGTTCTATATGTTAACTGCACATATGAAACTAATTTAAACCTGCTTGATGTATGGAGTGATTATACCGATATCTTTACTCGTCAACTCCGGATAGACAAGCGTAATTTTCCTTATGTATTCGATAACGTGCATGGCTTCAAGTGAATTATACCATGATGGACTATCTATATCTCTCATATCGCCTCCCTGTATTGGGAATTACATTTTTAACATATATAAATTAATATATTTTGATAGATACATTTGTTGGCTATTATTTAAATGAACATATTATTTATATACTGGTACATAATATTGTTTGTTTCATTAAAGATCCTTGATTAACAAATATACAATACTTTATAGTACAATATGTACTACGTATGTAGGTGTGTTGACTAGTAGAAGTGTCTTTAATATAACATAGATGTAAAACCTTGGTACTATGGAAGATCACTGGGTATCCTTGTGGGGTCAAAAATGACCAATCATATTCATTGCGGTAATCTGACCCATATTCCATGTCAACCTTATAAAACATCTTATTTGAAAGTGCCATTAACTTATCATTACTTCGGTAGCACTTTACCAGTCTGGTTCTCTGTGTATGGGTAGTTCAAAAATAACACTATTTCAAACGTATTTAATAGATATTTAATAGATATGAATTACATTGTTTCAATACATCATATTTCAAGATTGCATTATTTTAGTTGAATTAAATTATATTTATTATTAAACTAGGATTTTCTCAAAGTTTTGTAAGAAAGAAACATAAAAGTAAATCATAGAAATCAGATCCTTGGAACAACATAACATATATTATATTGGAAATAAACCAAGACAACATCTTGGTATGTAAATAATTCGTCACATTTTTTTATTTAACTGTATATTAGTTTATGGGAAGGTTGAAACTAGGCGAGCTATGTGTTTATTTACATATGCATGTATGTTTACTATTAAATCATATGATTAATTGATAAACTAACTTATTGGAAAACTAAAAAGAATGTTACTGACTAATATTATTTAAATAGTTTATTGTGAACGAAGGAATATGTATTATTATTATAAATTCTTGTGTTGTAAATATTAAAAGTATTAAAATTTAATAATTTGATTTCGTTAAATATTCCCAATCGAATGGAGTTGATCGCCTAACCAGCAGCGGATTGTAGTGGCTGTGACGATGGAACCGAGCGCTCACCGAATAGGGATGCGTTGAACACAGCCGCTCGAGCATGCTCACCCCGAGACCCATCCTACGAGCTCGATCGCCATGAACCACGGGCGCTACTTGATATTCGTCGCCACTCAAAATTAACTGCGGGGATACGGTTATTTTTTCCGAGAATTCATTTGTAGAGATTAATTAAATCATTCCCATCGATATCGTTAATGGCACGGGCGCCGTTTGATGTGCGTAATATGTTTAGATAAGAAAATATTGTGTCGTATAAAATGCTATTTATTATTGCTAAATACAGATATTGGCCTACTTTTTTTCGCATAAATTAAAAGGATGCTAACATAAGTGAACTCTTTGTCCAAAGGCATCAATGCTATCAAAAGCTCTGTTTCTTTCAGCATACCAATCTAAATTTGATCACCGATTAAATTGTGTTAACGTACGGTATTAATGAGGCTAACCCAATTACATCTAATATTAATAATTTTTAGAATAAATACAATTTGATATAATTGTTTAAACAATTAATATGTTATTAAGATTATTAAGAATTAAAAATATTTGAAACTAGGATTATACTTTTATCATTTCTGTTTACAATTCATTTTTATTTCTCACAGATTAATCGATCTGAATAATAATTAATAGTCCGATGTTATTACTGATCGTCAATTGTGAATGATATACTAATACTATTTATACAAGTCAGTTCACGCACATTATCGATGAAGATGTGACTATATATTTTTCTATCCATGAAGCCATAGAGCAGTTGAAACTGGTTGCAAGTGGACACCGTAATACGGCGACTCAAAACTTCGACGATATTACGGTAGCTGTACGGGCACTACGAAGAGTTGGACAATCATAATGCAATTCAATGAATTCAAAATAAATGCCGAAGTCAAGTAGTGTAATTATTAAAGAGTGGAATTTTCATACTGAAATAAAAACCAATACGTTCGCAGAATCAAAATGGAGTTTGCAAATATCATCGTTATCAATGTCTCCATTATTCACCAGTAGTCTATACTAATAGGAACAATACAATTATTAATGTATTATTACCGAATAGATAGGATAAAATGATAATGTGTTATAATGATTTAATTTATTTATATTCCTCTAAATCAATATTTAAAAAGTAAAATAATTCTAGATAATAATTGATACTTGACAAATATAAAATTTATATATCTTTAATTTATGAAATAATAAATATTAAAGCGGGGTTCGCAATAAAGGTTAACATATTGGTAAGGGTTTTAGAATTAGGAATTAGCTATTACAACATTTCAAATTTACATTTTGACAAATATTGAATATAGATTAAGTTTAATTTGCATGTACTATTAATTCATCGCGATTAAATAGCATATATCTATTTATTAGATTATTTTCTATATAATTTTATTCTCTAGGAATTTCTAACACATTTATAACTATATTTAATATATTTCATACAAAATTTGTAATTAATTAAATAATAATAGAATAAGACAATACTAACGAGATGATTAATGATGTTCTTAGTTCCACCGCAAACAAGGATTGTACTATTTTTGATGCATGTGTACACATGTTTCACACTCTCCACGAGTATCGACGTCTTACCAGTGCCTGTAGAGGAGTCGGAAAATATCTAATTTAGTAAGATCAAATATCACTGTTAATATTACTGAATTTATAATACATTTTCTTAAATGATTTAATATGAAATTTGAAACACTGAATTATAGTTTGTTTATTTAAAATGAATTAATCCGAGCGGCTAATTACCAAGAATTGACGATATTTAGCTTATCTATAACCACAAGAGTATAAAGTAATTATTAATTATTAGTTATGATATTTTAAACTGTATATAAATTATATACATTATATACAATAGGAAAACTAATATGGTGTATCGTTTAACTGGTATCCAACCTGCTGGACCGGAAATGATATACGGAGAAGGTCTTCCCTTAGCGTATAGTATGTTTTTGACGGATGCTCGTTGGACATCATCGAGACGTTTATCGAAAAAGTCGCAAACTCCTACAATGAAACAATAGAAAATGTTAACAATAGAGATTACAATATTAAAAGTATATTCATAATTTATGATAAGATAGGCTTAAAATATAAGTATTTAATGATTAATCTAAATTCTACATATTATATAACATATTTCTATAATCATATTATTATTGTAACAATCTAATAAATGCATAATTAAATTAAATATAATAATTAAATATTATTTTTTAGAACTGAAATATAAAACTACTTGAGTTGATAATATATTTACATTATTAAAACTAACTAATGCATTTGAGGGGTGGGGCAATTCTCAAAGATGGGAACAAAACTGTATAAAACATTCAGGAATAATTACTATATAGCATAGATTCTAAACAAATAAATAAACATATGTTTGTGTGTATATATATATATATATATATATGTATCTGTATATATATATATATATATATATATATATATATATATACATGTGTGTATGTTATTTGTTTATTTAAACACATGTTTATATGATTTTACCCACTCAGACATGTATAATATCAATACTAATAATCAAGGAGTAACATAAAGATAATGATTGATTGTAGTGAAATAGGATATCATATGTGTGTATATATATATATATACATATATATATATATATATATGTGTGTGTGTGTGTGTGTGTGTGGTGTGTATGTGTGTGAATGCGCGCACGCGTATGTTTTATGAGTGTATGTATGTATATGTATGTAAATATATTTGTGTATGTGTTTATTTGTATATATTATATAATACATTTAAAATAAATTTAATACAATTTATAAATAGATATTATGAAATACCTTTTCGTCCAACACTTTTGCTCAAGTGGTTAATTGCAATTATTTCAAGAATACTATTTTTTCTATAAAAGAGTAATAATTGATTATAATTAAAACCAAACCGAATCATTTTGGGAATAAATTAATAAATAAATAATTCATAAAATACAAAATATTACATACTATATTATTACCGCATACACAATACAAAGGATACAATATGTATATGTATATATATATATATATAGTTATAAAATATAACTAGTTAAATTAGTGAATTATTATGAGGATTTCTAATAACTATGACCTATAAACTGATTAATAGATTATATAATAGAGTAACAAATAAATAAAACTTTATATAGAATATTAGGATGAAAATTGATAAATAAATTCAAAATCTATATATATTAAAATTAGATTAACTATTGTATACAACAATATATCAAACATATTGTATTATAATTTAAATATAAATATTAGATAAGTTAAATAAATATAACCTGTAATTATATTTGTGTATACATTGTATACTAAATACAAATGTGTAAATAATGTCAATTATAAATTAGAACAAAATAAGCAATGAACAATAAACTTATTTGAGTAAGATGTTAAATCTAATAAGAGAATATATTTAGAACTTATGTTTTAACATATATACTAAGTTTTTATTAATTTCAGATTTTGAACAGTCTAAAATGAAAATAATTCTGATAAAATTAAATATATTTAACTATTTGAAATAAAACATATTTATTAAATTAAATTATAATATAATCATACATATATAGGCATAAATATGTAATTACACTTTTATTTTAATGATATTAAATGATATTAAATATTATTTGTAGTTGATTTATAAATAATGTATTTCATATTATTTATTATTTGTACAGGATTATGTCTATATCTATCACAAATTGTATATAAAATTAAAAAAAATCAATCTCATTATATAATTATGTTAATAAAAATTATAATACCAATGTAAACACGTATTTATGTTTATATGACATAAACTCTTAAAACTTTTAAAAGACATAAATTTGTTATTATTTATACACATTTTAAAATGTATTTAGAATTATATTAAATGATACATTTATTAACCCATTTTGATATTGAATAATAGTAATTTATATATAATTAAACACATATACTCTACATCAAAAAAACAACTATATAAATAAAACTTTAAATTATATAAATATACATTAGCAATATAAGAAATAATTTATCGAGAGGAAATAATTCAAATTAACATAACATGCTTAGAAAACTTATCGAACAATAATTAACTGAAAAATACTGATAACTGAGATGCTTTCTTAAATATTAGGTATATCACATATCTAAACACTTCACACCTATTTAAGCAATTATATATTTCCATCTTCTAAATAAAGTGCTACTATTTATCTGGAATCAAAAATACAACTATTACCCCAGACTAAAGATTGAAATACTGAAAGGTAATAGTGGCATCGATAATGCTTAAAAAATTAATATGAACAAATTGTTACTATTTAAATTCTAATAATCTATGATTCTTCGTCAAAGTAAACTTTAAAAATGCATAATATATTACAAATTAGTTTTGCTATTCAATTAAAATAATATGATGTAAGAATATATTATAAATATTTAAATATATTAATCATAATAAACCAAATACAACACTTATACTTATTTCTAAAAGAGAAAGTTCTAGATAATAATACATCTACACACAGATTCAATAATCATTAATAGTGATTTTAACTATTTATTCACTAGCTATTATATTAAAATTCTTAAAAATGTATTACTCTACATATATTATATACATATACATCTACTTTATCCCATCTACAATATAATTAAACTATTAATTATAACATTAATAAACTACTTGACTTGCATATACTATCAAATAAATAATATACTCGTCATATAAAATGGAAATTCAAAACTAAAGTTTAAGATACAAAAATAATAATCAATTTTAATCTTAATATATGAATAGAGCCTTTTATTATACTATTTTGATGGCCCCCAGCGAATACATTGGTGTAATAATCATACAATTCTTTTAAAGTGTACAAAAATAACATTACAAATAATGTAAAGCAAAAATAATCTAGATAGTGTGATAAGTTTTAAAAATATTTTGTATTATTCCGAATAAAGCAAATATATTTAAAATATATGACTTTTAAAGGCACTTTGAAATTTATATTATATAAACTGAATAATATTATATATAAAATAAATATTTCTAGTTGATTATTATTACAACTAATTATGATATGAATTATAGTTTATAACTTTATTACACTGTATTATATTATATTATATATAAAAGTTAAAACTAATTTAAATTTTAATTAAATATTAAATTAAACCTGCTTTTAACAAAAGATACATTAAAGCCAATATTTTCAAAATCTTTTAATGCAGTTGGTTTATAATTGAAATATACATAATCTCTGTCAGTCTGTAAATATTTAATAACATGATTTCTTATATTAAATATAATTAAATAATACTATATATTGAGATAATAATTACCTTAGTGATTACTGCTTCAAAGCATGGAACATATTCTGTATTCTTACAAAAACTCTTCGTAAATAAAATTGTGTCCCCTGTTAAAATTGAAGGTCGGAATTCGTGAAGATTCGAACATGCCAATTTCAAAACAGTAGCAGATGCTTGTATAAATTTTGCCTGAACAAATAAATATGTTACTTACGATCTAGTTGTATCAGCAATAATTGATACTAATGAGTACAAATTTGCTCTGAATATTAAAATAATATTTTGACAATCAATATAATTTTATATATTTACAGCGAAATATTAATTAATGTATAATAACATATAATTATAGGAATATTGTACACACTTCTATTATTTTAATATACAATAAGCTACTATTAGTATTGGAAAATGTATTTTAAGATACAAACATTATGCTGGTTATATTTTGAAACTATCATCTGCAATTCGACATCCTCAAAATCTGTAAGTAAATTGAATGACGACTGGTATGAATAGATGCTCATTTCCTATAAGGTAAGATGACAACTATATTCTTTCAACATATTCAATATTGATAGTGAAATATTGAATAAACTTGATTTATCGGTATCAAGTTATAATACGTTACAATAAGAGATATTTAAATAAAATTAAATATGACTAATTGAATAACATTTTTAAATATGATCAATGGTAAAACTTTTCTTTCATCCATATTATTTTCAACACATTGTTGTATTACATTCCTAATAGGCCTGTCTTTACCTAACAATTTCTTTTTAGTTGTATTATTTTCATTATCCAAGCTGTAATTGATATATTAGTAAATAGAAAGTTTTAAAGATCGGATTTTTTCTATCCTGGTAGATATATATATATATATATATATATATATATATATATATATATATTTATATATCTATAGATATATATGTTTTTATATTATAAAATAAATAAAATTCAAACCGTTGGTGTTTAGGAATAGATACATCTAACATAGAGTATTGCGGGATGTCATTTATTAATATTCTATCAAATTCAACTATTCTTAGACCGTCAGTTGATAAATTTTTAGTTTCAATTACGTGAACCTAAATAATAGTTTCATTATTGAACAAAGGAATTTAAATTAATTCAATCAGAAGTAATTATAAAATAATATTTAAATTATTATAAATTATATAAAAATAGTGTATAATTTAATAAATAGTTTATAATTTAATTAACCTCAATTTCAATAATATGGGTATAATTTGGGAAAATGAATGATACATATTGTTTATCTTTTCCTGCACGACTAATAACATAAATTTAGTATATAATTAAATATATATATATTATTATTTATATAATTATATTACAATTATCATTATCTATATTTATGAATACATAAATATTTTCTAACATGGAATTACAAGTAACATTTATGTTAACGAAATCATTCTTCTCCAAAATCATATTTTTATTAAATCCAGAAGTCACCATTGAAAATTGGAAATTTCCATTCGACATAATGATATCATTTAATATCAATAATTCATTTCCACAATATCTTGAAAAGTATTAGAATTAGCAAAGCGCGCTTAAAAATAATTTACTTTAAAATAGAAATATATTATATAATGTTTATTATCATTCTGTATAGTTTGGAATATATTACGTACATGTAAATTATATATAAATAGTATACTGATTTTTAAATAAAACATATGAGTGATATAAATATACAAACTTTAATTGTAAATAATTTGTATACATTTGACCAAATCTGATAAATGAAAAATCCTTCTTTCCATATATATTTATTCCAATTGGAGGGGTCATTAGATCAATCTTCTTAAATATGGATATCCTAAATAATAATATACTATTATAAATCGTAACATAATAGATCATAACATATTGTATATAATCAAGTATTGTTTAATGTAAGGTAAGGTTAAATACCTTTTTATATACATACTAACTGTTTAATTTCATAACCATGATCAATCTTCAAATGTCTCAAAATACTTCTATTTTTAATATGTCCTTTATCTAGAAATATTTAATTAATTTTATTATATATAATACATAATTAAAATAAATGTATATATTAAGTATACTAGTATTATTCAGAACCATAATGTAAGAGTAATTTACACTATTATTATTTATTTAAATTAATATTCCATTTAATTTATGTTAAAAAATTCTAATTCGAGAAACATGAAATATATTATAATAAATTTACTACCTGTAGGTTGGATTGAAATTATTCGGTGAACTATCCATGCAGAACTTAAGTTTCTTCTAGTTACTATTATTTGCAACTCTGAATTTATATCCATTGAAACATTAATGAAAAATACCTATATAGATTTTTAAAATATATTTTTTATTATAAAATATTTCATTATATATTTAAAGATTAATATAGTAATGCTTGAATATTTTAAATTAACCATATATAGTATATTTTTAAGTTTGTGAATCTTTTTGGTATCAAACTTATTTATAAAGTATATGATATAAGATATACACACCTTATTTTTTAGCTCTAATAATATATTATTATTGATTATTGCAAATCCTCCAAAAATATGTGTTATTTTACCCTGCAGTGTCTGTTATATGTAGTAATATATACAATTATATTATTAGTTTTAATTTATGTATAATTAATTATTATTTAAAATATTATATTGCATTTTATTTTATATATTCAGTGGAATATTTCCATCACACAATAGAAAGTTTCTGTGGTGAATCGTATAATTATCAACAGATATTGTAATTTATCCTACCAAATTAGATTTTTCTTAGATGAAATATTATGATTTTAAGAAGAAATGTAGAATTAATTCACATATTCTATAATTTATATTAAGACTAATTGTATTAAAATTAAAAACCAACTCTATGACACTACAACTTAACTTCCATGCTACTGGTAATATATAATAATACATATTTATCATAGGTATTATAATATAATACATTACATATAACTTGTAAATATGTATATTTATTTATGAAAGAATATATGTTTGTCAATATATATTCGATATATAAATATTAGTATATCTATAATTTTCTATATAGGAAATTATAGATTAATATAGTATATAATATTACTAAGTTAATACTATATTAGTATATCTTTGAATATGCATATCATATATTTATTATATCAATAGTTACCTTACACAATGTATCTTCATTCATTTTTTGAATTCAATCTTCGATAGGATAATAAAAAGTAATTATTTCATTTATATGATTAAAAAAATATATAGATATTATATAAATAAAATATAACAATATAATATTTGTAATACATTGTTTATAGTATATTTTGTATGAAATATATTATATACTAACCTATATATTATTCTTAAAGTAATTTATTATATATAATGAAAGTAATAATGCATTTTTTATGTACATTTTTGTTAATAAATTGTTAAAATAAAATTTAAATAATGTTTTTAATAATTTAAGTTAATGTAACTAAAAACAATAGTTAAATATTATTTACTAATTATATGTTACTTAAATACTGTCATGGGAATTTATATTTTATGATAATTTGAATGTTATTATAAATGAAGACACAGAAATATTAAATTCGAAAAAACAAAATAGTGACACCTGGTAATAGCACCATTTATAGATATCGAAATCCTAAAATTTAATTTATTTTAAATTATTGTGTATTCCAATTTAATTTAAATATATACTTATTGGTAAATAATACGTATTATGTTCAAATAAGTATATACTATGTAGTTACATTGCATTATTTAATATATCTTTTATGATCAGTATAATATTAAAAATATAACAATATTTAATTTCATTACAGTATGATTTACTTATAATAAATATGGCTAATGACATTTTAAATGTGTGTTAACATATAGGACGAATAATAACTAATTATTTTCATAAAAATAGGAATTTACCTCAATAACATAAAATAAAGCTATAATTATTAAAATAAATTATCTTATGAAACGCATTGAAACATGGAACTAGTTGCTCCACCTATATTATAATTAATTTAATTTTAAAAATTGAATCTTATAATTTGCGAACATAGATAAAGTATTACATATTACTTAGATATTACATTGAGTATTATCATAAACTACCTGTATCATTCAAAATACACTTGGATTTGGTATCATCTAGGATTACATTATTAATATGATTATAAAAAAATTATTATATATTTAATGTATGAAGATACTATTTTGGTATATAGTAAAATAACGACATATATGTCATATTTTTGATTATCAGTTATATAAGTTAACGAAGACAGAAATGTAATGACAATACTATTATATTATTATAGAAGGTTTATAATTAATCTATTTATATAACGATTATTCTAATTATTGTAATGGTTGAATAAATTAATTAATGAATTTAATTATTATTATTAAAGATAATGAATCATAAAATTAATAAAATTAAACTGAAATACTCTTGAAACAGGGTCTTTGATATTATATACTATATGCATATATTTATAATATATATATATATATATATTATATAATACTAATCAAAGTAAGAAAATATGGTACGATGTAGGATAGTTATTATTAGTAGTATTTCTAGTATTATTTGTAGTATAATATATATATATATATATATATATATATTTATATAATACTATGTATAATAAAGAAATAGTTATATTAAATTTAAGACTAAATACAGTTAGTTATTACTAGATATTACTATAGTAATTATAAGGTAAATACATATCAAGTATAAAATATTAATTATAATCGCTAATAAAAATAGTTATTTACTAATGAACATTATGAAAGTGATACTTAAGTATCCATATTATAATATCTAATAACTAATCTGTGATATATTGTATAGTTTGTTTAATTGATAATTATCAATTAAACAAACTATACAATATATCACAGATTAGTTATTAGATATTATAATATGGATAAACCAATGCGCTACATTAAGTTTAATCAGAATTCTGCTTATATAATTACAAAACATCACCGCATTGATCATATGATTAATGATATAATATAATGTGTCACTATCTGAACATTAAAAGATTTCGAATCAAAATACTTATAGTCGTACTTACCGATAATTAAACTACTTATTCCGATGCAAATGAAAACTACTGAACTAAAAAAAACTCAACTAAACGTTCACAATACAATACAATATATCACCTATGCAAGTGGGTTTACATTTTAGTAAACATTATTCCTCGGATGTTGTTTTCAATGTACCTCTACCAGAAATGTAGAATGGAGGTCGTTTAGATTGTGTTTGGTGATTGTGACACATTTGTAAATATAGAATCATATAATTTTATTTAATTAACATCTCAGTTTATTATCGAATTATTATCCACGTGTAAGAAAATAATGTGTTACTAAATAATAAAATAACTATTTCTGTTTCTAAGTAAAACATAATCAATAATACGTTATAATGTTTACGTATTCCATAATATATATATATTATTTATATAATGAATTATTGTATATTAATTATCAATAATATTATAATATCTAATACTATATTATGATATCATAAACACATATAAACTGAATTTAGTAAGATTATATAACAACGAAATGAAGGTCAAATTATTTTGTAACATACTATCCATAAGAATACATGGAAATACAAAAGTCATCATTTTTTATAATGAAGATATCTTTATCGAATAATTTTGATACTCTTCAAATGTAATAGCTAGCTATATATATATATATATATATATATATAAATATATATATATATATATATATATATATATATATATATATAGCTATATATAGCTATATATAGTTAAATACCAAAATAATTATACAGCTTTATAAAGTATTAGCTAAGATTCTTGGGTAAGATTAGATATTAGTATATAACCCGTTTATTGTATAAAAAATGTTATACATTTTTCATATTGAATACATATAAATGTAACATATGGTTTGTTTATATTATTTCTATATAAGTAATTATTTGGAATTAAAATATTTATTTGGTATTAAAAATGGTTAATAAATGTCTATAAACATTGGAACTTAAACATATGACAGAGGCTACTTTATATAGAAATATGAAAATGAACAGGTTAAGAATTAAAATAAAATAATATATGAATCCATTAAAACAAAATGAAATATATAGAAAAATTTTAGGAAATTTCACAGAAAGTTCGATTTAAATTGCTGTTTCAATATATAATATACATTCGATTAACACACATATATATAAATATACACATACATATATATATATATGTATATATATATATATATATATATATATATATATATATATTCAATAATCATAAATTAAATCTTTATTATATAATACCAATGATTACATTAATTTATAAATTAATTAATATATTATATTCATAGATATATATATAAGCTATATAAATATGCATATAGGTATAATATGCAATATAATGCAATATAATATTATGTATATATTATAAATTAATTAATATATTATATTCATAGATATAGATATAAGCTATATAAATATGCATATAGGTATAATATGTATATATTATTGTTTTCTGTATTATTTAGTATATAATGTATATCACCTATTTATGTAAATTTAAAAATATAATTACTTGTTTTTCCTATTTTCGTATATTTATCCGGATATCAATAACTTATATAACTGATTGATTGGTTACTAAGGGTTTATTTATTAGTTACATAACTATTTTATTCCTTGCGTTTTATTATTCAGCTTAGTTATTATTATATTTTGTGATCTTATATAACAATATGACGGGTAGTCCACGAAAAAAAAATAAGGCTATGTTAGTATTAAAATACTTATAATAAATAATTGTTAGGTATTTTATAAAAATTGTAAAATAATAACTTTAAGGAAAATATTGTTTAAATATTTGAATACATTAATATAAAATACTACGATATTAGGATTAGGGTTGATTGCGTATCTCCTATCTCGCGTGTATATTTTTTTAACGATTTAACAATAGAAATATTGAATTGACTTAGTTTGTAAACTATATTATTTTAATTATATATAATGTATATGCTATAAATTAATATATATATATATTATTATTAATTTAGTTACCGATCATCTAACAACATATTTATAGACAATAGTTATATAAACATGTTAATGTTAAAATATATACTTGTCATGATTTACTGTTCTTATTAATTGAAAATGAATTAATTTTGTACTATATGTATTGCATATTTTTTATTATTTAAATATTACAGTATGCCATCTTTTGAATAACTAATTTTAGATATATAATGAATTTTATTGTTATAATATTTATAATTTAATCCTTAAATTAATATATTTCCATATTTAATATATACATTATTTAAATAAAAAAATATAGAATATTGATATGGTATAAAGTTGAATTTGTTATTAAAATTTCAACTCTAATTAAAAATAATTATCAGACTACTTTAAACAAATAAATCTAATTTTATGACGATTATACGATCATCATTCATAGGTATGAATATAATTTTCTAGATGTGTAAAATGTTGATAAACTATGGATAGTCTTTTTATGGATAGTGAAATTATACTAAATATAATGCATATATGATATATAAGCTTACATAATTGTATAGTTATTTAACATTAATAATAGTAATTGTGTAGTAATAAATATATATAATATACATATGATATCTACAGTACATGTAAAACATCTTACTGGATTATATATCCGATTTTATTCATCTTATTTAGGTTATCGTAATAAACATAAATATTAAGTTGTGTTTATTTAATTATTTATTTAAAATATATACAAAACATAATCTATTTGAAATAATATTTTAATAATGAGCTTTATAGCAAATTATATCAAAATTAGTTGATAAATAAAAATGAAAATAAATATTTTAAATTATTTTGACATTTCTATGTAAAGTACTCTATTATATGTATTACGTTCTTTTATTTAATAGTATTGTCATATAATAAAGTATTTATAAATACCTTATATTTGATAATACAATTTATAAAATTAAAGTATCTATTTCATGTTTATAAAAATTAGTTATTTCAAAATGGTCGACAGTTTTAGCCCAGTGAATACCAAAATATAATATGCGGTTTTCAATAATCCAAATCTACAACAAAAACTTAAATAATACATTATTATCAATTATTATAATAAATAATTATGAACAAATTACATAATATTGATAGTTTATATTTATATAATGTATATATATGTTTATAAATAAGAATGATCTGGAAATAATATATATATATATATATATATATATATATATATCAACATAATAAAATAATTAATATTATTATAATGATAATAGTAAAATCAATTGTTATATATATACATGATACTATTATTATTCTAATACTATTATAATAATTGTATTAATTTAATTTATTATTATAATTAATAATTAATGTATATAATATTACAGAAATAAGTCTATCTTATCAAAAAGTAGAAACCGTTCTCCAACCAAAATGGTTATATTTTAATATAAATATTAATTTTAACTATATACATATCATTTTAAATACATTTATAAATATTATTACTAATATATATATCGTTAAAAATTACATAATAATATGGTATATATATAAAGAATATTACATTATTTTGTGCTACTCTTGTGTAAAATCAATAATCATAGTATTGATTATTGATTATCCTATAATATATATTATATAATTATAATAATTTTAACTTTATATATAATATATAGACTATATTTATAAAATAGTATATACATTATATATAGAATATAATTTTTATAAATTGTGTAATGCTATATTATAAAATAATAATATTACACATTACTATTAATACCACTTAGTAAACGTTTTGTACATGTTTTATATCTAACTATATACATTTAAATAGCTCATTTTAACATTAATCTTGCTATTTTTTATATTAATTATTTATTTAAATTATATGATTTTTTAATAAATATATAGAGGGATAAAACGGTTATAACAAAAATGAAAAAAGTAAGCTTCCACCATAAAAACAATCAGTTAGTATCATAAATATATAAATACATATTACAAAACCATACATTAAATACTAATATTTATATATGTCAGTATTAATATGTTTTTAATGGTTTTTAATGGTTATTAATATATTTTTTATAATATTATATTATTGAATGCTAAATATAATTTAAATATATGTTAAATATATTTATATTAATAAAATATAATTATTATTATTACTCTATATTTAATGGATATAATATATCTAATATGAAATATAATATTATTTACGAGAAATAATTATAATTTTATTTTTAAATGGGACTTATTTATAATGTTGAGTTACATTCAACTTTTTGATTTAAAGTTGTAATTATTTGATATATTTAAAGTAAACACTTTATTTTGGATTTATGATATTTTATTAAATTATGAATATGTTTATAAATAAATATACCTCGAAAGAAAATGGTATTGTTCTGATATCAAAAATAGACAATCGAATATTTAAATAATATATATATATATATTATATTTTTATTATTTTAAAATTCTATTAATAAAATAATTGATCACAAAATGATTATATTGTTTTATTAAACATTATATTTAATTTACTATACGTTAAAGAAAATCTAAACAATCCGCAGGATATTCTTGATAAGTCCAAATCCTGTGATGATGCATAACAGCATATGTTAGTATCAATTAAAAGTATTATGTAATTCAATATTAATTAACACACCTGTTATATTAATTCAATTAATATTAATCTATATTCACAGCGATGTAAGTTATATATTAAATGTTGTATATATCGTTTAATTAACTTAATAGTTATTTATTTTCTTTTTTTTTTATTTTTGAGTGTATGTTTTGTTAAATATAAAAATAGTGATTATTTATAAATTAGACAATATATATTTTTTTAAATCCACTCATATATTTTTCTAAATCCACTACAATTGTATTCACAGATCAAATCAGTGTAATATTATTGAGGTTAATATCGAATTATATGATTGTAAATGAATATAGTAATTCTAAAGTTATGTTATCATTTGTACACTCCTATAGGAGTGTAGTTTCTATAGTTGCTGTAGATGTTCCTAAGATTATAATTAAATACATATGAAATATAGTTATGGTGAAATACAATTTAAATTGCATATTTTTTAAAATCTTTTTTCACGCTAAATAATTGTTTTGATTTAGCGAATGTTTTTTATGAATAATATCTCTACATTAGTAATTTACACGTTATTTACCGTTAACTTTTCCTGGTGAAATGTAATTTATGAAATTATATATTTTGTACCAAATATATTATTTGAATATACTTGTTATTTATATATTATCGTAACTAATTAATATATTATATATTTATAGATTGCATTATATATTAATAATACCCAATTATTATTTTCAGAATGTACTAATATCACCAAGGGTTGCTAAATGTTAGAATACAAATATAAATATATATATATATATTACTCAAATATAAATAATAATAATATTATATAACAATCTACTCTGATTATCTTCTGCTCACTAGTGTGATAATATCCAAGATTAATATCAAAGGTAATCTTGGGTAATATCCTAAATATATAGAAAATAACATTATTATTTTATGATAATACATATTAATAATAATATATTTTAATACATATTTTAATTTACAGTAAAGTAAGTTTTCTTATTGTTATTGTTAATCTTTAATTTATACAGTATTATATTCATAGTTGTGAATCATTAATAAGATTTATATAGTATTATATTCATTATTATAAGAAATTATATATTTAGTTATTTTTGTATCCAAATTATGTTCATATTAAATAATTTTAAAAATTTAATAAAATAATTTATATTTAATAATACATTTTACAGAGTAGAAAGCGTTAGTTTTGTATTCTTATAATTATAAATGTTAACATTTTTATAATTATAATGGTGTTATATATTTGATTTGTTACACATTAATTATATATTAATACATATTAATTATATACTGTTATGTAGTATATTAACTATATACTGTAAACAAATGTATGCATATTTAATACAAAGTATTTGTATTACAGATTATATCTCCGATCGTTTCAAAAAGTTTGTATATATTCATACATACACACACACATACACACACATACACACATACACACACATACATACACACATATATATATATATAATATATTTATATATATATATAATTAGTACAATATACATATGTAATTACGATATATTATTATAATTATAATATATTAATATGATATATAAATACATATGATATATATATACAATACTATACTAGTATATATAATATATTAAACATGGTTTAATACAAGTACATGTATAACCATATTACTATAAAAAGTTAGCATTACAAATTATATGCATATAAATTGTAAATTATACAATTTATATTCTTGGTGTTAAAATGTGTACTATCGTAGTGTATATTATTACCAATGTTTATCGTTTCTATATAGTATGCTAATGCATATGTTTTTTGGTATATTATTACACGTATATGTTATGTATAGGCATATAGTGTACCCCGTTGATTTAAAACATAGAAGTATTCCCGTTCTCACTTAGTATGTATGTGTATATTATGTGCAGTACACCAGTATATATGAACAGCTAATTTAATTTGAATAAAAAATAAAAATATATTTTAATAGTTTACATAAATAAAATGATAATATTAAAATCACGCATAAAAAGCAATTTCCATAAATGTACGCAAGTACGTCTTCCACTTATTTTTTATAATTTTCAGAAATACACAAATTATCAACGAATAAATTACCCATCAAAAGATTTCTCAGATCACATGTAAGAAATGCGAAAGAGAAAGAAAATACTAAAAAAGGTAAATAGAAATATTGTTTAAATGAATTATATTTGATTTTCAGATTATATAGGTTTAGAATTTAATAATTTAAAATATATTCATCCTAGACACAATTATAAGCAAGTCTGTTATTAATACATATACGGAAGAGTCAATTGAGGATAAAATAAATAATAGTGAATCAGTTACCAAACAAATATCTTCAATCGATGAAATAAATCAAACTAATATTATGGACTCAAATTGTTCGAAAGATGATTTATGCACTGCAACAAAAATTACGACAAAGTTTCAGATAAATTCTAGTTGTAAATTTGATTCCACGATGTCAGATTCAAGATACAATGGAGCTTTAAGTTTTTTATTCACTGATGTTGACAAATCTCTTGGTGTGATGAATTCAATATCAAACAAACATTTGGATCGTTCGAATACACTGTGTAATCAGGAAGAAACTTTACCTGATGTCGAACTAAATAATTCACTGAACCAAAAATCATTAAATTTTTTATTCCCGAAGAAAATTAAATCATCAATAGAAAGTACAGAGAAGAATATAGTTCATACAACAAAAGTATGCGATACATTAGAGATAGAACAAATTGGGATAGATGATTTAGAAAAAAATAACGTTACTAATGACACATTTATCACAGAGATAATGGATTCTTCTCTTCAACCCCAGAAAAGAAGCTATGATACAATCGGTTTCGTTGAAACAACCCAAGATAACATAGTATTCTCTAATCGCAATAAGGTTCCAAAAGAATACGAACAATTAATAGAAGATGATAGCATTCTCCGAGAAGATTCATTTTTAAAAACTTTCTATGATACCATGGATATTTCATTGCTTAACGAACCCTCATTAGATTCTACATTTACTTTCAAAGATTTAATAAAAGTTGATTCATTACAAGAAGTTTGTAATTATTTAAAATTACATATTTCATTACTAAATATTATATGTTAATTTGAATACATTTATTTTCTTTAGTCTGAAAAACACGAAAATAAAGAACATAATAAATTTGAAGATACTGAGGGTTAGACTGTAATATAATGTATATTCATTTTTTTAATATAATATAATAAGATTTTAATATAATTCATGTTTATTTTTTCTTCAAATTTGATTTATATATCATTCATATTTTCAGTTACTATATATAAATTTATCAAATGTATCTATAATTTATACAGACATCCATAATGAAACTTTAATAAATGATATAACCTTATTTAACACTCAATTAAATGGAAAGTTAGTTAAATTATTTGTTCAAATTATAATATAAAGTGGATTATCTAAATATATGCCTGTCTAATTATATGATTATCTAAATATATTACTTTTACCATTATTAGCTATAGCATTTGTGAGGGAAATTCACGACTTGATATTAGTTGCAGCGGATTTGCGAGTGGAGACGACAACGCAGACCAATTCAATAAATATATCATGACTCATAATTATGAGTATAAGACTAATACTCGGAATATATTCTCTCTCGATTTGTCATGGGCGAGTAATTATGAGCCTTTAATAAAATACTTAAAATACTATTTTCCACAATTGAAATTTTCAACTGAAATCCTTCTCTAATTACAGAGTGCTTTAATGACGGGTAAATATTATAATTTTATAGAAAAATATCAAAAAAGAAAATTTATTCTATTAAAATTGATGGTCACAGAAATACAGTCTAAAATGTAAATATTAAATATTCATTATTTATTAAAATAATGTTATCACTATATATTAGTTACCACGAATAGTTTATAAATTGTATTCATTTAAATTATCTTGTTATCAATTATATGTATGTTTTTGTTAGTAGACTAATCATTTACTACAATTTAACTACAATGTAATACTATTTGATTGTAAATGTTCAAATCTTTAACAGATTAAATGAAAACGTCTTTGATTCCGAAAATTTCACTAGCGATGTTAGAATAACAATTACAAATAAATTATATTATCCTATATATATATAATACACTATTTAAATTGCATTCAGAATAACTTGAATCTGATTGAAGATGAATGTGAAATATTAAATACTGAATTACTATGTTCATCACAATGTATAGAATTAATCGGAAAAGGTAGTTTAATCGATACCTAAATGTAATCTTTCGCTAGAGTCTATATTAGATTACAGTACATTATACTAAACACGATCAAAGAACGTATTCCATATTATTTCTGTATATATTTGCAGTGATAAAAGATTCTGGACTTCTGAAATATGTAGATGAAGATTTGGATATAATAGAGAGCTCTAAAAGTAAGCGATTTCATTCCGAGCGATATTATTTCAATGGTGTTTTATATTTAATTTATTTTGTAACTGCCTTAGTAAATATGTCACGTTAATTTAATGCACTAGACATCAAACAAAAGCGTTTGAAGAAATTCAATAAAGTACTCCGAGAAACTAATAGATTCTCCGTTACAATCAATTATATGAATAAATACGCTACAATGATTCTAAAACTATGCAGGTTATTGCGGAATCTCTATATACATCTATGCTATTTTTATTATTAGTTATTTTTTATAAATCAATTATTCAATCATTGTATGGTTACTCATAGCATTCTCCCACAGCAATATACACCCGATGGAAATCGTGAAATGGGATTATCCCCGTAGCATGGAGTTCAATCTGAATAGGTTTCTGTCGGTTTATCTAATTAAATATCGCTATAACTAATTAAATATCACTATAACTTATTAAATGTAGCCATAACTAATTAATGTATGAAAATACTTATTTTACTGAATTAGGCTCAGTTTATTTGTACTTAAAATTATAATTTTCTATTTTAATTGAATAGTTTACATAAGCGATATTCACATTGGAGTTTTCACAAATTTGTTATTATATCTATTTATTGCATTTTATATTCATCTATAGATTCAAAGTTCTGCTATCAACTGACAGTAATGATTTCATCATACTCAGCACTACATTCTGTAAGTTCAAATTTATCCAACCTCATAAAACAACAATAAACCATACACAAAATAATGAAATTTAAGTGCATGTACGTTTGTAAAATGATTAAACGTTTGAACAATCCGGTGAACAGCCAAATCTTTCATCAACTTGAGCAAGGATCTCACCCAGTATGTGGAACGCGTATTCCGCGACAGCGTTCAAGGCGAAGAATTCACGAGCACCTTGTCTAAACTGCACACCGAATCCGAGGTTTGATCCGCCGATCATTCGACTGCCCTTCTTACTAATCTAATCGGTGGTTTCGCCTGACAGTGTCTGATCGTCATGCTCACCCAGCTGTCGATGCGTATTCTCCACACCAATAACCTCTTCGTATGCCTCAGCCACATGTCTTCCAAGTACTGCATGATCGCCGACGAAGAGAGGTTATACCGCGTAGTACGGCTTGGGAAGAACATTTCTCGTCGTATAGATAAGTGGATAGCATTCATTTACTTTAAATGGTTAACCCTTTACATTACACCCGTACGTAAATAAAGGAAGTACTATAATATAATTTAATGTAACCTAAACGATATCTAAGGAATTATACAAATTAGTATTCTAAATGCGAACATTTCGATTTCAAATAATCGTAGAAAACGTATTTCACACATTTCTCAGGATTAAAGTGAGCTACCTAAACCGCGAGATGTCGAAAGTGTTCTACCTGTCCTACTACGTGAAGTACGGCGAAGTGCGTCATAAAGTCAACAAAGTGATTCGAGGCATTACGTTAGCAAGCCTGTTCTGTTTATTGTCGGTGGGTGTTCCTTGCTAATACCATTAAATATACAGGAAGGAAGAAATTAACAATACAATTCAAAAGCTCATCGTTAATGATCAATTATACGATTACATGAAGACAATAGATAGTTTATTATAAAGAAATCAAACTTTCGAAATAGTCAATTTTACAATTGAATTACTTGTATTTATTCTATATTATATAATAAATTATAATTTTTTATAAAATAAATAGTGTTTATTATTAAATATAGAATACAAATATAATTATAATATATAATTATAGGATAATATATATTGGTAATATCAAATAAAACTGTATACAATACATTCACAATGGCATATTCCTTTGAAGGTTTTTACGTTTTTGATAAATTAATTCTCTTATTCGATTGTTTTCCAACTGTAAAATAGTGTTACATGTTACATAATCATATAGGTAAATTATTCATCAATTATAGGTAAAGAAGTATATGTTATTAGTATACATGTACTTCATTTACTTATGACTGTTATTATTTTATACAAAATCTAACTGTATTTACAATAATATATTAACTGAATCAGTGAATTAAATTACTGAATTTTCTTCTTACTTATTTATTTCAGAATCTAACTTTTTGATCTACAATAGACTTCTCAAGTATTGTATTCTGCTTTAATCGCTGCTGTACAATTTTGATTTGTTTATCTTCACCCTTCTCTCCGGTATATCGCCTGTATAATTATGGATGGTTCTTTTATTAGTTATTGGAATTTTTAGACAATAAATTATAACAATAGATACAAAATAGAAAATAATAGAGTAATCTTAGTGAAAAATTACCTAATGGTGATAAAGTTGATAATTTTAATGAAAATTGTATACATTTAAGGAGAATCAAACCAATATTTCTATTGTGAAATTAGAAATTAATATGCATTAATGTTTACGCCGAAGTTAAATAAATCTCTGATCTCGGTTTTCAATATATTCATCTCTTAATAATCTAAATATATTCCAAAATAACCATGCAGTTAATCCTTCGCGATATATATTTTTTTCCACCAAATTGTCAAGTTCTGAAAGATGTATTTCCAACTCATCTTGTTTGATAATGATACTAAACTCGTCCTAGACTCAATAGGTGGTTAAAGATGTTAGATTGTAGATTATATCTTATATCGGTAGTATTTAAACATATATGAAATGGATGGCATCATATTAAGACAGTTAGGTTAATTATATAAGATCTAACATTAATAATGTTATTGATGTTAATTGAAAGCATTTCAAAATCACTAACTAAGAAATATGAAGTAGATATTCTAACTTTATATGAATAGATAATTATTATCAAAGTCAAGGGAATTCAAGAAACTATTTATATTTATACAATTTAATATACAACATGCAAACTATATATAATTTAAAGATATATACAAAGCACACTGAATATTGTAAACTAGATAAATAGAAAGTACTAACATCAATTGCAGATTTCAGCATTACGATGTATTGGTGATAAATTGACTTCAGTGCCTTCTTATCTTTTTTATAGATGTTAGGATATTTCTTAGCAAATTGGGAGTATCTGAATATAGCAAAAGTCGTGTTATAATAATATTATTATAAATGTTGCATCGTTATAAAGATTGATAAACATTTAATAAATATTTGCTAAAGATAGACTTTTGGTAGAGAAGAAAAATTTACCTTTCTAATAATAAAACTATAACATTTGATATATATTATTTCTATAGCAATATAAAGTTATAAAAACAAATATAAGTTACAAAAGGTATAACATATTAATTAGAGATTTTTGGAAATATATGTCAAATATTTTCAATTTCAAAATATTTGTGTTAAACAAAATATCATAAATCTATAATATAAATAAAATAAAATATATAATCAGTAATACATTTTGTTTTGATATCTAAAATATCATTACAATTTATTATGACCTTTCAATTGTATTATTTTTAAAGTTTTAATTTTGTAGTATAGCCACTCCCCAACTTGATTATGTAATGATTACCACACGAGGAGAATTCTACATCAAATTATATAAACAAATATATTATAAATATATTACGAAATTATAACATATATTAAAAGCTAATATTTGATATTATCTCTAGTATTATGTATTGTATATATAATTCATTATAATTTATAGAATAAAGGAATTGACAAAATAAATTAGTTTACAAAGTTAACAAATTAGAGAACTTATAATAAAATAACAATTATTATTAAATTAAAATATGTATTACGTATATAATATATAATAGTTATTTATAAACAATAATATAATGTTATTTGTGGTGTTAGAGATTGTAAATCTAATTTTATGATTTGAATACTGTGTATTGAAGGAATGAAGTATTATAATTTGTATTATATCTCCATTTAATTTCTATAGATACAAATTAAAAAATGTACCATATTGTTGATTAGAGTACGCATGAGAATACAAATTATATATAGACATATATAGACACATATAGACATATATAAACATATATAGACACATATAGACATATATAGACACATATAGACACATATAGACATATATAGAGACATATAGATACATATAGACATATATAGACACATATAGACACATATATACATATATAGACACATATAGACACATATAGACACATATAGACACATATAGACACATATAGACACATATAGACACATATAGACACATATAGACACATATAGACACATATAGACACATATAGACATATATAGACATATATAGACATCTATAGACATATATAGACACATATAGACACATATAGACACATATAGACACATATATACATATAGATACATATATACACATATAGACATATATAGACATATATAGACACATATAGACATATATAGACACATATAGACATATATAGACACATATAGACATATATAGACACATATAGGCATATATAGACATATATAGACATATATAGACACATATAGACACATATAGACACATATAGACACATATATACACATATAGACATATATAGACATATATAGACACATATATACATATAGATACATATAGACACATATAGACATATATAGACATATATAGACACATATAGACATATATAGACACATATAGATACACATAGACATATATAGACACATATAGACATATATAGACATATAGATACATATAGACATATATAGACACATATAGACATATATAGACATATAGATACATATAGACATATATACACATATAGACATATATAGACACATATAGACACATATAGACACATATAGACATATATAGACACATATAGATACATATAGACATATATAGACATATATAGACACATATAGACATATAGACATATATAGACACATATAGACATATATAGACATATATAGACATATGTAGATACATATAGACATATATAGACATATATAGACATATATAGACATATATACACATATAGACATATATAGACACATATAGACACATATAGACACATATAGACACATATAGACACATATAGACATATGTAGATACATATAGACATATATAGACACATATAGATACATATAGACATATAGATACATATAGACACATATAGATACATATAGACATATATAGACACATATAGACATATATAGACACATATAGATACATATAGACATATATAGACATATATAGACATATATAGACCTATATAGACACATATAGACACATATAGACATATAGACATATATATATACATATAGACATATATAGACACATATAGATACATATAGACACATATAGACACATATAGACATATATAGACACATATAGACACATATAGACATATATAGACATATATAGACATATATAAACACATATAGACACATTGATAATATACTCAACACATGTTCAAATAGAAATAGAAATTATTTTTCAATTTATAAGAATTTTTTATATAATACGTAGATAGATATATTTTTTAAGAATATACAAATATTAATTGTGGTATACTATTGATCAGTAACAGCGATAATTACGTTTATAACAATGGGTGGGAACACAATAGAATTTGATAACTAAATCCTCTGTTACAAAGCTGCTATTGTAATAAGATGCAAGGCAGCATGTCCAGTCAATATAAAGGTTTTCTAATTCTTGAATAATAATAAAGTAAACATGATACACTTGGTTCAAACTCAAATCCACTCTTGATATAACTTAAGTATATATTTATCGGAGAATAACTCATACACTGTAAACAAATTAGGGTACAGAAGAGCCAATTTTTAGGGTATGGAAGACAAAAACGCTTAATATTTGTATTGTACCCTAATTAGGGTAAATGATTACATAATCAGTTAGGGTAAGAAAGGATTCATTTTAGGGTACATCAGTACTATATTTTAGGGTACAAGAGGTACGAAAATACACAATTGTTTTGTGTACCCTAATGTTATATTAATAAATTTAAATAATTATAACTATAATTGGAATAAACTAAAAATATACCATTTTTGTATTTTTATTGCGTGCGCTGTGTAAAAAGTGTGTGTGATGTTTATAGTAAAGTTTGTAACTTATTTGATAACATTCATTGATCCAACATATAACTCATTTATTAGTATTACATATATATGTGATGATGAATAACATATTACTTATTATATTAAACAATAGTTACATTAGATATAATATAATAAACACTGTATTATATAATACATTTATATATAAAGTATACTTAATAAATAGATAAAATATCAAATACATTATAATATATATAGTATATAATAATTAATAATTTTTAATAATAATTAATAATAAATATCGCTCTCCTCTAGTGGATAGTATATAAGGGAGAACTTCACACCTCTCCTTCTCCCTGTCCCTTAAGGGTCGATGATAACAAATATAAATAAAATTCTCTGAATCTTAAAGTATATACTAATGTAAGGATAATGTTCAATTTTTAGATTTTTGCAATTCTTATTATGCCAGTGCCAAAGTTTTCAAAAAAAAAATTTTCTTAAATATTTTTAATCTCGAAATTGATGACACAATCTTCTGCGAATGACAGAAATTGTGTTATTGGTTAAAAATGTGAATTTTAAAATTTTACAATACATTTTATTATCAGCATTATTTTCATTTAACCAGAATTTGAGACAATGATCGCACATAAATCATTACTTCCCGACTACTACATTATCTTACCGACAATTACCTACATATGTTGATTATTTATGCCACAATTTTCTTCAAAACATGATTTTATTGTATACAATTTATATTTAATATTTCATTGTTTCAATATTGTTCATAATAAAAATTGTTTATATATTACATATATATTACTAATTTTCTATAATAGTAATATATACATACCATACCATTTTTGTATCGATTGTTAATTAATATAAAAAGATTATTAAATTTTCATTATTTTTATTTAATAAAAATTGCTTGGAAAATTATTAATTTTATTCAAATCGTATTTTACGAGGAAACTGCAAAAATAGAGAGATATGTTTTCTATAACAAATATTGAATCAATAAAAAAATTAAATAAAATAATCATCGCTAATTTTGACTTTAAGTTAAAAAAATATAATAAAATTTTTTTTTTTAGAAAATGAGTCTAAAATACATAATATTATATTTTTTTAAACTTTTAATTATTTTTTATATACATAACAAATATATAAATTAAACTAAATACATTTACACAGATTATAATAAATATAAGTAAACAAATTGTGTGAAAATGTTTAATTCAAAAAATTAAAAAAAATATTTTACCACTAAATTCCAAAAAAAAATTAGAAATAATAATTACATTTTGTTTTGGCAATCACAATACTCATATTATACATTTGTCAGAGTTTCAAACATTAATATTCATTATCTATATATTAAATCTATATTTTCTAATTTTGTATTTTTCCCATGTAAATTTTCTATGTACTACATGCAAAATTTCAATGGGCTTACATTACAAAATTGTCTGAAATTTTTTTATAGAGTATTATTATATAACTCTATAAGATTCAACTAGTTTTTTTTACAGATTTATTAAAAAAGGCATGAAAATGACCACTCTTACTGTCCCTTTCCCATCTCCCTCTTCCTCTACTTCTACCCTCTCCCACCCCCACTCACTCTACCACTCTCCCTTCCCCTACTCCATCCCCACTTCATCCTCTCTCCTCTCTCCCTCTACATAGTATTCTACTACTCTAGCCATCTCTCTAAATTTGATTACTTATAATAAAGTTTAAGAATACTGTAGTTAATATTGGGTATAGGTTATATTCCTATACTTGATGTTATATTCATATCATTGTTAATTGAATTTGTGTTCTATAAATAGATAATATGATTACGCCGATTACCCTCAGAGATTTCCGAATCTATTCCCGAAATACGATTCGGAAAAATGTATCGGCGCTCGAAATACTTTTTTTATTCGTCTAGGAAAATATTTTTAGATTTTTTTCGAAATGACCAAAAATGAAATTTTAAAAATTAATATTTCTCTCTCTAAAACGCGAAAAACATATCACCTTTTTATTTTTTCGCTTATTCAATGATTTTTTCTATCCCGGAAATACTCGAATATTTTTCCCGCGATACGTTTACGTCGATTATTCGATTAACCGAAAATTCGTTCGGTATTTCGTAGTTTAGAAACTTTTCGGAGCTTTACCCATAATGCAAAGAAGTGGCGGCGATTACGCAATACAAGGAATTTTCGACTCAAAAGACATTTTCGAGTAGGAACGCGATTTTTTAAAATCACAATTTTCGCCCCCCAACTCCTAAATCTGAGTTTTTTTAAGCGCCCGTTTAATAAAGTTGAATATAATACATGTAATTGATAATATAATGCATTTCAATAAATTATAATATAAAATAATGTTTACATATTTTCAATATATCTAAAGAAATAATTATTTAATAATAAAAAAATATAACAAATATGAATATAATTCAACCCCAATTACTCGAGATAATTGAAATAATATAATCATAATTATTACAATAAGAAACATGCATATATTTATAATATTTTATAATGATATTAACACTAATATATATAAATTCATATTTTTATAATAATCAGAAATTAATTTTATAAACATGATTTTTATTATCTATATTCGCATATGCTATTGAATATATTGAGAATATATCAGAATTAGGTTTGCTATATATATATATATATATATATAGACATATATATAGACATATATATATATATATATCTAGACAGTTATTTTACTAAAAATTTAATTTAATCTTTATTGATGGGTATATTACTATATATTAAATTTTTAATATAATAGTAATTTATTTATATAGTTAATATATAAACAATTTTTATAATATATTATATATATAATACTTTCAATAATGTAATACCATATATTACACAATTTTAGATCTCATTAAAATCAGCAATTGTATCAATAATAATATATTTATGTGTGGATGAACAATTGGCATTGATCATTCATTAAATATGAATAATAGAGGTTACTTTTAATTATAATATGAAATATTTATATTATTTTAATATTCGTAATAAAAATGCGTGCTTTTAAATTATTATAATGACTAGTTTTGCTGATTGGATGATATTTTGATATTAATATAATATTACATAAATTATTTGATTTATGTAATAAACTATTTAATTTCTGCGCTTATTAAAAATACATTACAATAAAAGAGATAAACAAATGAAATGGCATACAGTATATCAAAAATGAGCATTTTAAATGAAGGAATTAAACAATTTTCATCGGGTTCTTCATTTTGTTTCTAAATTTTATACATTTATATATATTAAATAATAAATGTGTTCAACTTTATGGATTATTATTTTATTATGTAGGATATTTTAATCTATCCGATTACAATATAAAATATAAATTAGGGTACAGTAATATTTATAATAGGGCACATGGCTAAGTTTTAATTAGGGTACACTACAATGTTTTATTTAGGGTACACGAATACGTTTTAATTAGGGAACATGAATACCCTTTCAATTAGGGTACACGAATACGTTTATTTAGGGTACAAAGCAATGTTTTAATGAGGGTACGCTAACATGTTTTATCTATGGTACATATGGGGTACATCGTAGTTATAAATGTAGGGTACAGTAGATATATTTTTAGGGTACAATTCATGTTGTTTCTTAAGTACCCTAATTAGGGTTTGGCTATACGGACATGGTCTGTACCCTAATTTTGTACATTATAGCAAAAACGTATTAAGTAACATCACTAGTTTATATTGTTATAGAATCATTATTTGTAATAATCCGTATGTATAACATCTAAGGCTTTCTATTACTGGCTACTAATAAATTTGATGTCCAGATCAACTTCAAACTTTCGCATACATTTTGAACCTGCAATTAGTGTATTGCAATGTTTGTATTTTTCTATACAAATATTCTACAGAATTTCGTGCAAGTTTTTTTTACTGAATTCGTCTATCTTGGCAAGTCTTTCAACAGTACAAATGTAGTCTGTACAGTATACTGTGTACACTGTCCACTAATTCGATAAAGAATAGAGACTATCTCCTAAAGATTTTCTAATCAGAACCTTACCAATCTTCTAGTTTTTGGTGATATAATAAACATACATTGTTAAAACTACTGAATTGTGTACTCACTTTGATATAAACATATATATATATATATATATATATATATATATATACTTGCGTATGTTAATCTATGATTAGATATTTAGCCAAGTGATGAAACCTTGGATGGCCTTTGATGTTATATTAGTATAATTTTGCCAGATTAATTTGCTAGTTATCAGCGTGAGTTATTTATATTTTTAACATTGAAGACGATATAATCGAATACGCGATTCGCATAATTACAACGCAAGAACAATACAACATCAATGTCCTGTTAGATCACTCTAGATTACTCTGCTGAATTTAATCCGCTTAGAGTACTTCCCTCATATCTTAATAACCTTACGTCGTAAAATTAACATTATTTTTAATGAAATGAGTTTATAAATTATATTATAATTATTAATAATACCACATAATACTAATAATATTTTGAATATGTTATATTCAATATAATAATTATAATATTGTTACCCATTTTTTGATAATATTGATTTATTCTTCGTTAATTCAAGGGCTTCTTTAAGTAAGCAAAATCTTGATTTATCATCATTTAAATTATCATCACTCATATTAATATATTCTAAATTATATTAAAATGAAAAATAAATAAATAACAATTTGAAATACTGACTGATAACCCCGCCCTCAAAACAAAAATTATCTTATACATTAATTGTAAAACACAATAATAGATAATGCTATTATTAAAATTGCTAAACGTACGATGTACGTCGTGCATCTAGTTTTAGTATATATTTAGTTAGTAATTATTAAAATGATATAAATAAATAAATATAATTAAAATTCATGGTAATAGGGAAAATTACTATGGCAAATTTGGGTATTAGTTTAATTTGGGTAAAACTTTAGTTCTATACTACTCGTGTAAATATTATTTTATTAATCTATCGGAATACTAATATAGAATTATTTTACTAACAAAATAGTAACGCAAACTATCCAGGTCATTTCATTTTGAAATTCATCATTTTATTATATTATTTTATATTTAAAATAGAACATTTAATTATTTATAAAACTATTACACAACTGTTTGTGATAGTAGTAAAATATACTAATGTATTACAAGTAATAATGTAGTACAATATAAGGATGTGGTAAGTAAATTCGTAAATTATATATTTTAAAAAATAACTGTTATATAACAGTTATGATAATCGTATATTTTAATTTTAATAAATAAATATTAATTAACGATTATCAATAATATCACTTTCTCTCTATAAACTTTGACGATTAGCCTCAATTTGGTTATAAAAATAAATATATTATTTATTATATAATATTTTTTTCAGTAAATTTATATGATTTATTATCTATAACTGGTTTGCATATGAATATCATATAATTTATATTAATATAATACTGGTAACATTATTATTATAATATGTATTATACATAGATATATCTATATATATATATCTATATCTATATATATATATCTATATATATATATATATATATATATATATATATAGATATATATATATATTTATAATATAGTATTCATAGGTTGGAACGAACATCAGATATATTGACTAAGTTGATTCCTATTTTATTAATTAAATACTAAAATATAAATATAAACAAATGAATCTTTGTAAAATTTAAACTAACTAGCATACACATAACATAAATACCATATTGCTTAAAATCAATTCGTTAAGTGTTCTATAGAATAATGGGCAAGAAGAACAAGTTTGATCGGCCGGTCATACCGAAAGCTCCACCCGTGGCTGCTAGTAAACGTGAAAACGTCATCGAAGTCTTTAATGCAGATCTGAAAATCATCCAGCCTGGAACAAAACAGTATCGACCTAATACAAATTTCAACTATACAATCGAAAAGTATTGCCGAAGTTGGTTTTATATGTTATATAGAATTCTACTGCTACTCAATATATTAAATATTATCGTACGGTTGAACATTTAGTTCATACTGTTAACCAAGATTAGTCTTGGCTGTTACATATAATGTTGAAATAGTATAATCATAACAATTAAATTCTATAACAGTTCCTGGTAGTAATTATAAAATATTTTATGATGTTATTTTATAGATTTAATAAAAGTGATTGAAATAATTTTGTATTTTATATGATATCAAAAGTAATTAATTGTGCAATATTATGTTGAAACCCCATTGTTATCTATTAGACGTATACATTACACCACTGTTATCTATTAGACATATAGATATACATTACATCATTGTTATCTATTAGACATACACATTTTACCACTGTTATCTATTAGACATATACATTACACCATTGTTATCTATTAGACATATACATTACACCATTGTTATCTATTAGACATATACATTACACCATTGTTATCTATTAGACATATACATTACACCATTGATATCTATTAGACATATACATTACATCATTGTTATCTATTAGACATATACATTACACCATTGTTATCTATTAGACATATAGATATACATTACACCATTGTTATCTATTAGACATATACATTACACCACTGTTATCTATTAGACATATACATTGCACCATTGTTATCTATTAGACATATACATTACACCACTGTTATCTATTAGACATATACATTACACCATTGTTATCTATTAGACATATACATTACACCATTGATATCTATTAGACATATACATTACATCATTGTTATCTATTAGACATATACATTACACCATTGTTATCTATTAGACATATACATTACACCATTGTTATCTATTAGACATATAGATATACATTACACCATTGTTATCTATTAGACATATACATTACACCACTGTTATCTATTAGACATATACATTGCACCATTGTTATCTATTAGACATACACATTTTACCACTGTTATCTATTAGACATATACATTACACCATTGTTATCTATTAGACATATACATTACACCATTGTTATCTATTAGACATATACATTACACCATTGTTATCTATTAGACATATACATTACACCATTGATATCTATTAGACATATACATTACATCATTGTTATCTATTAGACATATACATTACACCATTGTTATCTATTAGACATATACATTACACCATTGTTATCTATTAGACATATAGATATACATTACACCATTGTTATCTATTAGACATATACATTACACCACTGTTATCTATTAGACATATACATTGCACCATTGTTATCTATTAGACATATACATTACACCACTGTTTTCAATTAGACATATACATTACACCACTGTTATCTATTAGATATATACATTGCACCATTGTTATCTATTAGACATATACATTACACCACTGTTATCTATTAGACATATACATTACACCATTGTTATCTATTAGACATATAGATATACATTACACCACTGTTATATATTAGACATATAGATTACACCATTGTTATCTATTAGACATATACATTACACCATTGTTATCTATTAGACATATAGATATACATTACACCATTGTTATCTATTAAACATATACCTTACACCATTGTTATCTATTAGACATATAGATATACATTACACCATTGTTATCTATTAGACATATACATTACACCATTGTTATATATTAGACATATACATTACACCATTATTATCTATTAGACATATACATTACACCATTGTTATCTATTAGACATATACATTACACCATTATTATCTATTAGACATATACATTACACCATTGTTATCTATTAGACATATACATTACACCATTGTTATCTATTAAACATATACATTACACCATTGTTATCTATTAGACATATACATTACACCACTGTTATCTATTATACATATACATTACACTATTGTTATATATTAGACATATACATTACACCACTGTTATCTATTAGACATATAGATATACATTACACCATTGTTATCTATTAGACATATACATTACATCATTGTTATCTATTAGACATATACATTACACCATTGTTATCTATTAGATATATACATTACACCATTGTTATCTATTAGACATATAGATATACATTACACCATTGTTATCTATTAGACATATACATTACACCACTGTTATCTATTAGACATATACATTACACCATTGTTATCTATTAGACATATACATTACACCATTGTTATCTATTAGACATATACATTACACCATTGTTATCTATTAGACATATACATTACACCATCGTTATCTATTAGACATATAGATATACATTACACCACTGTTATCTATTAGATATATACATTACACCACTGTTATCTATTAGACATATACATTACACCACTGCTATTAGACATATACATTACACCATTGTTATCTATTAGACATATAGATATACATTACACCATTGTTATCTATTAGACATATACATTACACCATTGTTATCTATTAGACATATAGATATACATTACACCATTGTTATCTATTAGACATACACATTTTACCACTGTTATCTATTAGACATATACATTACACCACTGTTATCTATTAGACATATACATTACACCATTGTTATCTATTAGACATATACATTATACCATTGTTATCTATTAGACATATACATTACACCATTGTTATCTATTAGACATATAGATATACATTACACCATTGTTATCTATTAGACATATACATTACACCATTGTTATCTATTAGACATATACATTACACCATTGTTATCTATTAGACATATACATTACACCATTGTTATCTATTAGACATATACATTACACCACTGTTATCTATTAGACATATACATTACACCATTGTTATCTATTAGACATATAGATTACACCATTGTTATCTATTAGACATATAGATATACATTACACCATTGTTATCTATTAGACATACACATTACACCATTGTTATCTATTAGACATATACATTACACCATTGTTATCTATTAGATATATACATTACACCATTATTATCTATTAGACATATACATTACACCATTGTTATCTATTAGACATATACATTACACCACTGTTATCTATTAGACATATACATTACACCATTGTTATCTATTAGACATATACATTACACCACTGTTATCTATTAGACATATAGATATACATTACAACACTGTTATCTATTAGACATATAGATATACATTACACCACTGTTATCTATTAGACATATACATTACACCATTGTTATCTATTAGACATATACATTACACCATTGTTATCTATTAGACATATATATTACACCACTGTTATCTATTAGACATATACATTACACCACTGTTATATATTAGACATATAGATTACACCACTGTTATCTATTAGACATATACATTACACCATTGCTATCTATTAGACATATACATTACACCATTGTTATCTATTAGACATATACATTACACCATTGTTATCTATTAGACATATACATTACACCATTGTTATCTATTAGACATATACATTACACCATTGTTATCTATTAGACATATACATTACACCATTGTTATCTATTAGACATATACATTACACCATTGTTATCTATTAGACATATACATTACACCATTGTTATCTATTAGACATATACATTACACCATTGTTATCTATTAGACATATACATTACACCATTGTTATCTATTAGACATATACATTGCACCATTGTTATCTATTAGACATATACATTACACCACTGTTATCTATTAGACATATACATTACACCATTGTTATCTATTAGACATATAGATATACATTACACCATTGTTATCTATGAGACATATACATTACACCACTGTTATCTATTAGACATATACATTGCACCATTGTTATCTATTAGACATATACATTACACCACTGTTATCTATTAGACGTATACATTACACCACTGTTATCTATTAGACATATACATTACACCATTGTTATCTATTAGACATATACATTACACCATTGTTATCTATTAGACATATACATTACACCATTGTTATCTATTAGACATATAGATATACATTACAACACTGTTATCTATTAGACATATACATTACACCACTGTTATATATTAGATACATATATACATTTTGTTAAAAATGTATTAATAGAAACATTTAAAATAAATATTAATAGAATATCAATTATATATCAATTATATATAATTAACATGTATATCATGAAAGTGTCCATTATTTGAATATTATTATAATTATTAAACAATTTTTACAGAGTTTAATATACAATTTGAGAAAAGATTGCCCAAGCTCTATATATTTTTAAATTACGAAGGGAATCAGTTCATCAAAAAATTATTGTTTTTCCCAATTGGTATAATTTTTTCATTTAGTTAGTAATATATAATTTATATATAATTGATAAATCCTATTACTAATTAAAATAAATTTATGTACATATAAACATATATTATGTCTTATATAATATATTCTTCTAAAATATCTTTTGTTTAGTGTTTTATTCCAAATGGATAGCATATTTACCCTTCCCGGACATACTTTTGTTTGCAATAGGTGGAATATTTAGTATGATTTTGTGTATTGGGTGGGTGAAATCACGTCAGGTTTGTTATGCTACTATGCGTTATATTTACAACAATCTCTAAACTTCGTGATAGATTTCTACATCGCATACGTACATCACATACCTGCATATTGTTCAATTATTTATATTTGTCTATTATTTTATTAGTATAATGTAAATATTTTAGAAATAGTTAAGAAAATCATCCTTGAAATACCATCTATTATTTTATGATATAATAATTTGAAAATCTGTATAAATCTCTTATCAAACGTTTAACAGGTACGATGTTCATGTTTGTTGATACCTTTGATGATGGCCGGGGGGTTTGGTCGTGCTTACATCTACGGAACGTGCGTTGCTTTACTCATGCAGGGTTGGATAAGTTGAATAGTGTGGCTACATGAGTTTTATATTCTATACATAATAACATATGGTGGGTACATTTAGCTAGTGATCAACATCGAAATTATATCACGATAATATTTACGAAATTAGTTATGTTAGTAATCTAATGTTTACATTCTATAAGTTTGTTATATTTTTTTGATGGAGTAAAAACTAAACTTATACATAGGATAGAAAATACATTTTAGATATATGGGCACGGAAAAAGAAATGGCCCTAAAACATTCCAATTAGAATAATATAAAGAATCAGTTAATTTATTGACTCTTTTAGGTGAAATCAAATTGATATCAAAAATCAAATTTATCACGAATAATAATTCTCAATAATCTCTATCAAAACTTAATCCATAGATAACGTGAGATGCGATGTAACAGTCTTTTTCTATGTAGGTCCGGTATCGAATATTGTCGGAAACAGCGGCAAGATGACCACCTCAATTGCGTGCAACTTCCGTTTCGCTTTCGACATGTTGAACGACGAAAGACAACTATTCACAGATCCCCTGAAAGGAATTGTAAACAATTTAGTGGTCAGTTGGGATCGCTAGAAGTTATTTGAAATCGGGAATTGTGATGTAGGTTAATTAGAGTTATTAGTGATAATATAATGATATAAGTCATTAGATGGAGTGTATAATACTTAATTGATGATAATGGTATACTCTGGGTTAGTAATTTGATATGAAAATTTCAAAATCCGAAGGATATCTAAAATCGATTGTTCTATAATTATATAACATATAATTCTATAACCTTATTTTTAAAACGTTGTTAATTGTTTATACTCTCATATATATATATAATAAATGATACATCGTAGCTAAATTAAATCGCATAGCAATATTTTAATATCAAAACACTATCTAGGATGAAACAAACAGAGGACCAGGAAAACTAAAAATTTATTTCGCGAAATTTGATGAAATGATGGATCACGTAAGTATAAAATATAAATTATTATCTATTGCGCATAGATTAAATTGTATAATAGTCAAATACATTAATATAAATAATAGTTATCAATATCCATTACTCCTAAATTAATGTCTCTAATAAAAAAGTATTTAATATAAATATTATTTACTAATTTCTATTGTTTAGAAGATTAATTTTAGTAATAAAAACATTAATTAGTAATAATCACTAATAACTATTCTCATAGATACATTTCAGTAATAATAAAATAAATTAAAATATTATATAAATACGGTTATTTTATAGCTTTATTTGAGGTTATTTTATATAATTTGATTTCAATTGTATATATTAATGATTCATATATCTATTATAAAAATTGTAATATTATTGTTACTATTATATATCGTTTTTATTATAATCAATAAATGATAATCGAGATGAATTACATAATACCATCTTAAAATTTGAACTAGATAGGTCTATAAACCATCATATATATATATATATATATATATATATATATATATACATATATATATAATATATATATTATATATACTCTAATAGGAGTCATGTGAAACTATATCGTGCAATTCCTAGGTGAAGAAGTTTACAGGTAAATCAGTGGCTGAAAAAGAGATGGTCAAGGATAAGTATGCAAATCCAAAAAACGAATACGAAGCCTACGAAATCAACTTTCAGAAGGAGAACTATATCGAATGCCGCAGTTAGTCGATATAAGAAGTTTAAATACGCCCACTTTAAAATTGATTACTTAAATATGCATTCCTTAACGATATTATTTATTTATTAGAATGAAAGTGTACAATCTAGTATATTTGTTTTCACACTTTCGAGTTATTATATAATATTTATGTAATCGACTCTGCGAAAGTGCCTAGATTTAAATCTACCGGATTACTTCTAAATATACTTTAGCGACAAACTATATGAGACTATGTCTAACTTCTTGATGTTTTTTATTGGTTCGGAAGATCTTAAGATTGGGTGTATTTCGATAAAGAACATATTCGTGTATTAAAATCTTATATATTATATGATCTATTGTAGGGTTCAACACTGTATATATTCTCACATTTGCTCTTCACCAAATTGAAATATGATTACAGATAAATTACAATTTATACTTCGTGAATTTAAAATCTATTGATAAAATCTTATTGAGTATTGTTTTAATATTTTGTGATTTATTATTAATGTACCATGATATAAGTATTACAATATTATATTATATATATATATATATATATATATATATATATATATTATATATATATGTGTGCATGTATGTGTGTGTGTGTGTGTGTGTGTGTGTGTGTGTGTGTGTGTATGTGTGTGTATGTGTATGTGTGTGTGTATGTGTGAGTGCGTGTGTGTATATGTGTGTGTATATATGTATATCCTGAATCACGTTGATTGACAGATGTTTACGATGTGGGTGCGGACGCCTGCGATAAGATGTTCGACAAGTATATTTCGACCTGTGAATACTATATGTTCCATTTCAAGCGTGCCTGCCAACCAATCAACTTGTTCCGCTGGTGTGCTCTGATTAGATGTTAGTTACATAGAGAATATCGCGTACTATCATTTAATTCATCACCTAATATTCAGTTTGTTTTAGTAGAGAGTATCAGTTTATTTAAGTAGAAGTATCAACTTGTTTAAGAAGGGGGTACCAGGCTTGTTTAATAAAAAGTATCAGTATGTTTAAGAATGGGATATCAAGCTTATTTAATAAGAAGTAGCAGTTTGTTTAAGAAGGGGGTATCAAGTTTGTTTAATAAGAAGTAGCAGTTTGTTTAATAAGAAGTATTAGTTTGTTTAAGAAGGGGGTATCTACTAGATACCCCCTTCTTAAACAAACTAATACTTCTTATTAAACAAACTGCTACTTCTTATTAAACAAACTTGATATAATAAGAAGTATCAGTTTGTTTAATAAGAAGTATCAGTTTGTTTAAGAAGGGGGTATCAAGCTTGTTTAATAAGAAGTATCAGTTTGTTTAAGAAGGGGGTATCTAGCTTGTTTAATAAGAAGTATCAGTTTGTTTAAGAAGGGGGTATCAAGCTTGTTTAATAAGAAGTATCAGTTTGTTTAAGAAGGGGGTACCAAGCTTGTTTAATAAGAAGTATCAGTTTGTTTAAGAAGGGGGTATCAAGTTTGTTTAATAAGAAGTATCAGTTTGTCTAAGAAGGGGATATCAAGCTTGTTTAATAAGAAGTATCAGTTTGTTTAAGAAGGGGGTATCAAGCTTGTTTAATAAGAAGTATCAGTTTGTTTAATAAGAAGTATCAAGCTTGTTTAATAAGAAGTATCAGTTTGTTTAATAAGAAGTATCAGTTTGTTTAATAAGAAGTATCAGTTTGTTTAAGAAGGGGGTATCAAGTTTGTTTAATAAGAAGTATCAGTTTGTCTAAGAAGGGGATATCAAGCTTGTTTAATAAGAAGTATCAGTTTGTTTAAGAAGGGGGTATCAAGCTTGTTTAATAAGAAGTATCAGTTTGTTTAATAAGAAGTATCAAGCTTGTTTAATAAGAAGTATCAGTTTGTTTAATAAGAAGTATCAGTTTGTTTAATAAGAAGTAGCAGTTTGTTTAAGAAGGGGGTATCAAGCTTGTTTAATAAGAAGTAGCGGTTTGTTTAAGAAGAAGTATCAGTTTGTTTAAGAAGGGGGTATCAAGCTTGTTTAATAAGAAGTATCAGTTTGTTTAATAAGAAGTATCAAGCTTGTTTAATAAGAAGTATCAGTTTGTTTAATAAGAAGTATCAGTTTGTTTAATAAGAAGTATCAGTTTGTTTAAGAAGGGGGTATCAAGTTTGTTTAATAAGAAGTATCAGTTTGTTTAATAAGAAGTATCAAGCTTGTTTAATAAGAAGTATCAGTTTGTGTAATAAGAAGTATCAGTTTGTTTAATAAGAAGTATCAGTTTGTTTAAGAAGGGGGTATCAAGCTTGTTTAATAAGAAGTAGCGGTTTGTTTAAGAAGAAGTATCAGTTTGTTTAAGAAGGGGGTATCAAGCTTGTTTAATAAGAAGTATCAGTTTGTTTAATAAGAAGTATCAGTTTGTTTAATAAGAAGTATCAGTTTGTTTAATAAGAAGTATCAGTTTGTTTAATAAGTAGTAGCAGTTTGTTTAAGAAGTGGGTATCAAGCTTGTTTAATAAGAAGTATCAGTTTGTTTAAGAAGGGGGTATCAAGCTTGTTTAATAAGAAGTATCAGTTTGTTTAAGAAGGGGGTATCAAGCTTGTTTAATAAGAAGTAACAGTTTGTTTAATAAGAAGTATCAGTATGTTTAATAAGAAGTATCAAGTTTTTCAAGAAGGGGGTATCAAGCTTGTTTAATAAGAAGTAGCAGTTTGTTTAATAAGAAGTACCAGTTTGTTTAATAAGAAGTAGCAGTTTGTTTAAGAAGGGGGTACCAGGCTTGTTTAATAAGAAGTATCAGTTTATTTAAGAAGGGGATATCAAGCTATTTTAATAAGAAGTATCAAGTTTGTTTTAGAAGGGGGTATCAAGCTTGTTTAATAAGAAGTAGCAGTTTGTTTAATAAGAAGTATCAGTTTGTTTAAGAAGGGGATATCAAGCTTGTTTAATAAGAAGTATCAAGTTTGTTTAATAAGAAGTATCAGTTTGTTTAATAAGACGTATCAATTTGTTTAATAAGAAGTATCAGTTTGTTTTAGAAGGGGGTACCAAGCTTGTTTAATAAGAAGTATCAGTTTATTTAAGAAGGGAGTATCAAGCTTGTTTAATAAGAAGTATCAGTTTATTTAAGAAGGGGGTATCAAGCTTATTTAATAAGAAGTAGCAGTTTGTTTAAGAAGGGGGTATCAAGCTTGTTTAATAAGAAGTAGCGGTTTGTTTAAGAAGGGGGTATCAAGTTTGTTTAATAAGAAGTAGCAGTTTGTTTAAGAAGGGGGTATCAAGCTTGTTTAATAAGAAATGGCAGTTTGTTTAAGAAGGGGATATCAAGCTTATTTAATAAGAAGTAGCAGTTTATTTAAGAAGGGGGTATCAAGCTTGTTTAATAAGAAGTAGCGGTTTGTTTAAGAAGGAGGTATTAAGTTTGTTTAATAAGAAGTAGCAATTTGTTTAAGAAGGGGGTATCAAGCTTGTTTAATAAGAAGTAGCAGTTTGTTTAAGAAGGGGGTATCAAGCTTGTTTAATAAGAAATAGCGGTTTGTTTAAGAAGGGGGTATCAAGTTTGTTTAATAAGAAGTAGCTGTTTGTTTAAGAAGGGGGTATCTAGCTTGTTTAATAAGAAGTGGCAGTTTGTTTAAGAAGGGGATATCAAGCTTGTTTAATAAGAAGTAGCGGTTTGTTTAAGAAGAAGTATCAGTTTGTTTAAGAAGGGGGTATCAAGCTTGTTTAATAAGAAGTATCAGTTTGTTTAATAAGAAGTATCAAGCTTGTTTAATAAGAAGTATCAGTTTGTTTAATAAGAAGTATCAGTTTGTTTAATAAGAAGTATCAGTTTGTTTAAGAAGGGGGTATCAAGTTTGTTTAATAAGAAGTATCAGTTTGTTTAATAAGAAGTATCAAGCTTGTTTAATAAGAAGTATCAGTTTGTGTAATAAGAAGTATCAGTTTGTTTAATAAGAAGTATCAGTTTGTTTAAGAAGGGGGTATCAAGCTTGTTTAATAAGAAGTATCAGTTTGTTTAATAAGAAGTATCAAGCTTGTTTAATAAGAAGTATCAGTTTGTTTAATAAGAAGTATCAGTTTGTTTAATAAGAAGTATCAGTTTGTTTAATAAGAAGTATCAGTTTGTTTAATAAGAAGTAGCAGTTTGTTTAAGAAGTGGGTATCAAGCTTGTTTAATAAGAAGTATCAGTTTGTTTAAGAAGGGGGTATCAAGCTTGTTTAATAAGAAGTATCAGTTTGTTTAAGAAGGGGGTATCAAGCTTGTTTAATAAGAAGTAGCAGTTTGTTTAATAAGAAGTATCAGTATGTTTAATAAGAAGTATCAAGTTTTTCAAGAAGGGGGTATCAAGCTTGTTTAATAAGAAGTAGCAGTTTGTTTAAGAAGGGGGTACCAGGCTTGTTTAATAAGAAGTATCAGTTTATTTAAGAAGGGGATATCAAGCTTGTTTAATAAGAAGTATCAAGTTTGTTTTAGAAGGGGGTATCAAGCTTGTTTAATAAGAAGTAGCAGTTTGTTTAATAAGAAGTATCAGTTTGTTTAAGAAGGGGATATCAAGCTTGTTTAATAAGAAGTATCAAGTTTGTTTAATAAGAAGTATCAGTTTGTTTAATAAGACGTATCAGTTTGTTTAATAAGAAGTATCAGTTTGTTTTAGAAGGGGGTACCAAGCTTGTTTAATAAGAAGTATCAGTTTATTTAAGAAGGGAGTATCAAGCTTGTTTAATAAGAAGTATCAGTTTATTTAAGAAGGGGGTATCAAGCTTATTTAATAAGAAGTATCAGTTTGTTTAAGAAGGGGGTATCAAGCTTGTTTAATAAGAAGTATCAGTTTGTTTAATAAGAAGTATCAAGCTTGTTTAATAAGAAGTATCAGTTTGTTTAATAAGAAGTATCAGTTTGTTTAATAAGAAGTATCAGTTTGTTTAAGAAGGGGGTATCAAGTTTGTTTAATAAGAAGTATCAGTTTGTCTAAGAAGGGGATATCAAGCTTGTTTAATAAGAAGTATCAGTTTGTTTAAGAAGGGGGTATCAAGCTTGTTTAATAAGAAGTATCAGTTTGTTTAATAAGAAGTATCAAGCTTGTTTAATAAGAAGTATCAGTTTGTTTAATAAGAAGTATCAGTTTGTTTAATAAGAAGTAGCAGTTTGTTTAAGAAGGGGGTATCAAGCTTGTTTAATAAGAAGTAGCGGTTTGTTTAAGAAGAAGTATCAGTTTGTTTAAGAAGGGGGTATCAAGCTTGTTTAATAAGAAGTATCAGTTTGTTTAATAAGAAGTATCAAGCTTGTTTAATAAGAAGTATCAGTTTGTTTAATAAGAAGTATCAGTTTGTTTAATAAGAAGTATCAGTTTGTTTAAGAAGGGGGTATCAAGTTTGTTTAATAAGAAGTATCAGTTTGTTTAATAAGAAGTATCAAGCTTGTTTAATAAGAAGTATCAGTTTGTGTAATAAGAAGTATCAGTTTGTTTAATAAGAAGTATCAGTTTGTTTAAGAAGGGGGTATCAAGCTTGTTTAATAAGAAGTAGCGGTTTGTTTAAGAAGAAGTATCAGTTTGTTTAAGAAGGGGGTATCAAGCTTGTTTAATAAGAAGTATCAGTTTGTTTAATAAGAAGTATCAGTTTGTTTAATAAGAAGTATCAGTTTGTTTAATAAGAAGTATCAGTTTGTTTAATAAGTAGTAGCAGTTTGTTTAAGAAGTGGGTATCAAGCTTGTTTAATAAGAAGTATCAGTTTGTTTAAGAAGGGGGTATCAAGCTTGTTTAATAAGAAGTATCAGTTTGTTTAAGAAGGGGGTATCAAGCTTGTTTAATAAGAAGTAACAGTTTGTTTAATAAGAAGTATCAGTATGTTTAATAAGAAGTATCAAGTTTTTCAAGAAGGGGGTATCAAGCTTGTTTAATAAGAAGTAGCAGTTTGTTTAATAAGAAGTACCAGTTTGTTTAATAAGAAGTAGCAGTTTGTTTAAGAAGGGGGTACCAGGCTTGTTTAATAAGAAGTATCAGTTTATTTAAGAAGGGGATATCAAGCTATTTTAATAAGAAGTATCAAGTTTGTTTTAGAAGGGGGTATCAAGCTTGTTTAATAAGAAGTAGCAGTTTGTTTAATAAGAAGTATCAGTTTGTTTAAGAAGGGGATATCAAGCTTGTTTAATAAGAAGTATCAAGTTTGTTTAATAAGAAGTATCAGTTTGTTTAATAAGACGTATCAATTTGTTTAATAAGAAGTATCAGTTTGTTTTAGAAGGGGGTACCAAGCTTGTTTAATAAGAAGTATCAGTTTATTTAAGAAGGGAGTATCAAGCTTGTTTAATAAGAAGTATCAGTTTATTTAAGAAGGGGGTATCAAGCTTATTTAATAAGAAGTAGCAGTTTGTTTAAGAAGGGGGTATCAAGCTTGTTTAATAAGAAGTAGCGGTTTGTTTAAGAAGGGGGTATCAAGTTTGTTTAATAAGAAGTAGCAGTTTGTTTAAGAAGGGGGTATCAAGCTTGTTTAATAAGAAATGGCAGTTTGTTTAAGAAGGGGATATCAAGCTTATTTAATAAGAAGTAGCAGTTTATTTAAGAAGGGGGTATCAAGCTTGTTTAATAAGAAGTAGCGGTTTGTTTAAGAAGGAGGTATTAAGTTTGTTTAATAAGAAGTAGCAATTTGTTTAAGAAGGGGGTATCAAGCTTGTTTAATAAGAAGTAGCAGTTTGTTTAAGAAGGGGGTATCAAGCTTGTTTAATAAGAAATAGCGGTTTGTTTAAGAAGGGGGTATCAAGTTTGTTTAATAAGAAGTAGCTGTTTGTTTAAGAAGGGGGTATCTAGCTTGTTTAATAAGAAGTGGCAGTTTGTTTAAGAAGGGGATATCAAGCTTGTTTAATAAGAAGTAGCGGTTTGTTTAAGAAGAAGTATCAGTTTGTTTAAGAAGGGGGTATCAAGCTTGTTTAATAAGAAGTATCAGTTTGTTTAATAAGAAGTATCAAGCTTGTTTAATAAGAAGTATCAGTTTGTTTAATAAGAAGTATCAGTTTGTTTAATAAGAAGTATCAGTTTGTTTAAGAAGGGGGTATCAAGTTTGTTTAATAAGAAGTATCAGTTTGTTTAATAAGAAGTATCAAGCTTGTTTAATAAGAAGTATCAGTTTGTGTAATAAGAAGTATCAGTTTGTTTAATAAGAAGTATCAGTTTGTTTAAGAAGGGGGTATCAAGCTTGTTTAATAAGAAGTATCAGTTTGTTTAATAAGAAGTATCAAGCTTGTTTAATAAGAAGTATCAGTTTGTTTAATAAGAAGTATCAGTTTGTTTAATAAGAAGTATCAGTTTGTTTAATAAGAAGTATCAGTTTGTTTAATAAGAAGTAGCAGTTTGTTTAAGAAGTGGGTATCAAGCTTGTTTAATAAGAAGTATCAGTTTGTTTAAGAAGGGGGTATCAAGCTTGTTTAATAAGAAGTATCAGTTTGTTTAAGAAGGGGGTATCAAGCTTGTTTAATAAGAAGTAGCAGTTTGTTTAATAAGAAGTATCAGTATGTTTAATAAGAAGTATCAAGTTTTTCAAGAAGGGGGTATCAAGCTTGTTTAATAAGAAGTAGCAGTTTGTTTAAGAAGGGGGTACCAGGCTTGTTTAATAAGAAGTATCAGTTTATTTAAGAAGGGGATATCAAGCTTGTTTAATAAGAAGTATCAAGTTTGTTTTAGAAGGGGGTATCAAGCTTGTTTAATAAGAAGTAGCAGTTTGTTTAATAAGAAGTATCAGTTTGTTTAAGAAGGGGATATCAAGCTTGTTTAATAAGAAGTATCAAGTTTGTTTAATAAGAAGTATCAGTTTGTTTAATAAGACGTATCAGTTTGTTTAATAAGAAGTATCAGTTTGTTTTAGAAGGGGGTACCAAGCTTGTTTAATAAGAAGTATCAGTTTATTTAAGAAGGGAGTATCAAGCTTGTTTAATAAGAAGTATCAGTTTATTTAAGAAGGGGGTATCAAGCTTATTTAATAAGAAGTAGCAGTTTGTTTAAGAAGGGGGTATCAAGCTTGTTTAATAAGAAGTAGCGGTTTGTTTAAGAAGGGGGTATCAAGTTTGTTTAATAAGAAGTAGCAGTTTGTTTAAGAAGGGGGTATCAAGCTTGTTTAATAAGAAATGGCAGTTTGTTTAAGAAGGGGATATCAAGCTTATTTAATAAGAAGTAGCAGTTTATTTAAGAAGGGGGTATCAAGCTTGTTTAATAAGAAGTAGCGGTTTGTTTAAGAAGGAGGTATCAAGTTTGTTTAATAAGAAGTTGCAATTTGTTTAAGAAGGGGGTATCAAGCTTGTTTAATAAGAAGTAGCAGTTTGTTTAAGAAGGGGGTATCAAGCTTGTTTAATAAGAAATAGCGGTTTGTTTAAGAAGGGGGTATCAAGTTTGTTTAATAAGAAGTAGCTGTTTGTTTAAGAAGGGGGTATCTAGCTTGTTTAATAAGAAGTGGCAGTTTGTTTAAGAGGGGATATCAAGCTTATTTAATAAGAAGTAGCAGTTTATTTAAGAAGGGGTATCAAGCTTGTTTAATAAGAAGTAGTGGTTTGTTTAAGAAGGGGGTATCAAGTTTGTTTAATAAGAAGTAGCAATTTGTTTAAGAAGGGGGTATCAAGTTTGTTTAATAAGAAGTATCAGCTTGTTTAATAAGAAGTATTAGTTTGTTTAAGAAGGGGGTATCAAGTTTGTTTAATAAGAAGTATCAGTTTATTTTAGAAGGGAGTATCAAGCTTGTTTAATAAGAAGTATCAGTTTATTTCAGAAGGGGGTACCAAGCTTATCGCGTATATCTTATTAGTCCTAATTATCTTAATGAAATATGTTCGTTTTTTTGAAAATATTGATGTAATAACTTTTCTCGAAATTTTACTAATATACTGAATTATAACCAACAAATTGAATAGAAAATTTACTTTGGTGTGAATTAAGAGAATTATATACGTAATTAAGTACATTTGATTACAATTATTGAATCAGAACGTTATTATAATTGATTAGATATTAGATAATATTAGAAATCATAATTTTCTATGATCATGCATTATATATAATTAAATATATAAAATGAAAATAAATTGTGCTCCACCTTCTCAAATGTAAAACTCCCTGCCTTTAATATGGATGCGGTAATGGTGAGTTAAAGCTGGTCTACTCTTCACATTGTAGTGGTGAACAAACTTTTCCCCGTCGAATGTACTCCGGAAAACGTAATACCAACCGGATGGGGGCGTGGTCTACGCGCAATCGACAAATTCATGCGCAGTCTGAACAGCAGTTTCATAATCGGTTTCCACTACGAGGTAAGTGTCACATGAGCTCATGCTATGGGTCTTAAAACGGGCCTGATCACTGGATGACGCGGTAATTAATGGTTGGACTACTACGGATATAGTTTTACACTTGGGTAGAGCTACTAGGAGTGTCTTATGATGAATTATTTAATAGATGTATTTTATTATCCTCAGAATAAGACACAATTTTTCATAAAAATAAATATCTGTAATAATATTTTATACTGAGGTAGTTTAGCTAATTTGAGAAAATCTTCTAATTATATCCCTAATCTAAATATATATCTATCCATCGAATTATACATGTATATCTCTCTTCCCTCTCCCTCTCCCTCTCCCTCTCCCTCTCCCTCTCCCTCTCCCTCTCCCTCTCCCTCTCCCCTCCCTCTCCCTCTCCCTCTCCCTCTCCCTCTCCCTCTCCCTCTCCCTCTCCCTCTCCCTCTCCCTCTCCCTCTCCCTCTCCCTCTCCCTCTCCCTCTCCCTCTCCCTCTCCCTCTCCCTCTCCCTCTCCCTCTCCCTCTCCCTCTCCCTCTCCCTCTCCCTCTCCCTCTCCCTCTCCCTCTCCCTCTCCCTCTCCCTCTCCCTCTCCTCTCCCTCTCCCTCTCCCTCTCTTTCTCTCAGTACATAGAACAAGGCTTCCAACTGATCGGCTCATCTGGTCAAGAACTTGTCTCAAACCTGCGCTACAATATGGAGAATCTTGACCTATACATGGTGAAGATGATCAGCATGATAAGACGCATATTCTCGCTGCTCTTTTTTATGATTATCTATGGGTCAGTGGGTCACCGTATCGGTTCTCCATATTTAGCGGCCTCTTATCATTGATTAATGAATGATAACAATTTATTTATCTCAGAGATCATTAAATTAACATTATAGAGGATATCGTCTTATATTTATTAAATAAATTCATAAATCTAGTCTCTTCAAAAAAATATATACATATTACATATTACATATTACAATTATGAATATTATATTGTTTTGTAGTGCATACAAATATACTAAGAATTATCTTAACGACTTAAATTTTGATAATTGTTATGTAACGCAATATTTCCGAAGGATTGACGCAAGAAGACATTTCCAGGTTTAGATAATAATAAATTTAACAATTTGAAAAATATTTAATGAATTATATTTTATTTAAAAAAAAAGTTAAATTAGATCTATTCGCAAAGTTTTAATGTAAACGTTCAAATTTTACTGAATTAATCTCAGTTATATTTATTTTTAATATTTAAAATACCAATTGCATATTATAGGATAAGAGATGTTTACTTCCACTTAAAAAACTTGAACAAAAAAGTCTATTGTTGCCTTTTAGTACATCTTTATCAAAAGTAGAACAATACAAATCGGTAAATATACATTTCTATTATTCTATTTCATAATTCATATACTCAAGTTCTCGTGGATATTATTGGTGAACATTGCAGAAACGTTCCACTTATATGACGATTCTGAGAATGGGTAGTTTCATTATCATATTCGTAATCGACTACTCGATGTATTCACTGATGCAGGCGGTCGCCAAAAGTACACAGATAAACTACGTAGTTGATGGTTGGTATGGCAACCATATTGTAAATGACCTCGATCTATTAGATATGTAATAGTTTGCTATATTGAACCTGGACAGTTTTATAATTTATTAATTCTTGTGAGTTCAAATTCTATTTGTATTCGTTACTAATAACATTACCCACAAAGTAAATTAATAGTTACATTATAAATATATGATATATTATTTACTTTCAAGCAAACCATACAATTCTGATTGAGACAAAAGGAGACGGAATCCTTGCTGATGTGTTAAGAATATTTTTGACTTCGTTTAATTCGTCAAGTACACTGAATGTTCAAAAGGATAATAAAGGTAAGGTATTGAGAGAGTGATTGAATAAGTGAGTGAGTGAGTGAGTGAGTGAGTGAGTTAGTGAGTGAGTGAGTGAGTGAGTGAGTGGGTGAGTGAGTGAGTGAGTGAGTGTGTGTGTGTGTGTGTGTATATATATGTATATCCTGTTGAGAAGGTGTTTAATTTGTTTTATTTTAAATATTTTATAGTTACATGTCTTAGTTATTAATGAAATATGCTTGTCGAAGGTTAAGTCAGATTCTAATAGTACACCTAAAGTAGTTATAGTTGTCTTAATGGGTATATCTTTATTTGCAATTTTAATATGTGTGATGGGTGGTGGCGTATGACTTTTACTATGGAATATGATGCATTCAGTTTTCTGTAAATAAATTTCAAGTAATTATAATTAAAGTAATTTTCTAATTTCGTCGTTATGCTATTGATTTCTTTTAGTGTATTCGGTAATTCATTAAAGGTTGTGGAAGTGTAAATTTGTGTGTCGTTAGCGTACATGTGGTATTTTGTATTATAGCAGTTCATAATTAAGTCGATATCGGATATATATATATTAAATAAAAGTAGACCGAAGAAACTACCTTGAGGTACTCCGATTTGAGAGCAGTTACAAATTTTACTCAGTTTATCAGATTTGATATTGAAGGTTCTCCCGGTTAAATATGATTTTATTAGTTGTATTATTGTGTTATGTATTCCATTTTAATTTAGCGAATAATATGTTGTGGTTTATAGTATCAAAAGCGGCAGTTAAATCTAGTAATATAAGAATTACAAAACGATAGTTTTTATGTTATGAGAAATGTAATTTGTAAGATTTAGTAATAGTGTTTCAGTGTTATGGTAAGGTATGTAGGCACTCTGCATTGTATTATCTAAATTATTGGCGGTGATATGTTTAATGATATGTGTGGCAATAAACCTTTCGAAATTTTTTGATAGTAAAGATAAGTTTGATATAGGTCTGTAGTTGTTAGGAATGGAGTAGTCTAGGGAAGTTTTTTTATGATTGGAGTTATAATGGAGTGTTTCAGTGAAAGTGGGAAGTTGTTATGAGTAATACATTAGTTAATAAGATTTGAGTAAGTAAGTGAAATAAAGCGGATGTTTAATTTTAGTAATTGGGGTGTCATGCAGTCTATATAAATGTTAGTTTTAAAATGAGTTAGTCTTATAAGTCGTTCAATATATGTTGAGGTTATAGTTGGTATGGCTTCCGAGATACAAGTAGGTTTTTTTAGTGTGTCTATGTATTTATCTCCTAAATTGTTATCTGAGTTGAATTCTATTTCATTATAAATTTTAATTATTTTATCAATAAAAAAGTTTGCAAAAGATTCATTATGTATAGGGCATTCAGTTTTTTCCTTAACGTTTAAGAGACCATCAAAAGTTTTATAGAGTTGTTTCATATTATTTTTTCTGAAGTAATATTGTTTTGATAGAATATTGTTTTAGTAATTTTAATTTTCTTAAAATATTTTTTTCGGTGGTACATGTAGTCATTATAGTTGATAGTGTTTTTATTTTTCCTCCAAATTAATTCTTTCTTTCTAATAATTCTGTGTAATTCAGATAATTCAGTATTCCACCAAGCATTAGTACTTCTTAGATGTACTTTAGATGTACTTTAGATGTACTTGAGTGAGTGATTGAGTGAGTGAGTGAGTTAGTGAGTTAGTGAGTGAGTGAGTAAATGAGTGAGTGAGTGAGTGAGTGAGTGAGTGAGTGAGTGAGTGAGTGAGTGAGTGAGTGAGTGGGTGGGTGGGTGGGTGGGTGGGTGAGTGAGTGAGTGAGTGAGTGAGTGAGTGAGTGAGTGAGTGAGTTAGTGAGTGAGTGAGTGAGTGAGTGAGTGAGTGAGTGAGTGAGTGAGTGAGTGAGTGAGTGAGTGAGTGAGTGAGTGAGTGAGTGAATGATAGAGGGAGGGAGGGAGGGAGGAAGAGAGAGTGAGTGAGAAAGAGAGGTAAATATGAATAATTGTTCTCATATTCACAGAATGTATGCCAGACCTTGTAGAAACAACCAAATCATTGACAGACAGCATTAAAATGCTTTTCTTTCTTCTCCTTTTCCTCAGCTGTTTTCAAGTTTATATTTTAAGGATTCGACATACCATTTGTGCTTGGTTTTATTATAAGGTGATATAAAACATATTTTAATTTATAATTATTATTATTACTGTTAAAGCGATATATTTTGCATAATAAAGTTATTTATTGTATACATAAACATATGTTTATTTAATGCTCGTAGTTTTTACACGTATATTCCTACTCGGATTAGAACATTTAATACACCATAATTATAATGTATTACCCTTTTTGTATTTCCATTTAGAAAGAGAAACACCGTGTTCTCCATTTATACAACCTGTCCATGCAGAAAAGGATTGGATACCTTAAATTCGCCAGAGTGAAAGTCCGCAAAATGGCTCAAGAAAAAAAACTTGAGGTTGGTACATTTTTTTAAAATTTGCTCTGACTTTGATTATTAGAATGAGGAGGAGAATAACTATTTTATTAATACAATTATTAAATAAAAATAAACTTGCTGTCTCATATCAGCTTATTACAAACTATTATTATATCCACTTATTAACCATATATAATAATCTAAAAGTATTATATGTTATATTTAAACTTTTTTCTGTACTAAATAGATATTTGTAATACATAATATTTTGGTACATTTGAATTAAGAATTCTTAATTATGGAAAATATTTACAGAAAAGCACAAACTTATTTTTCCTGTTGCAAAGGAAATTTCCAGCTTTACTTGGCTGGTTGAAAAATTTTAACTTGGGCAAGGTTAATTATATAAATAAACTGGAAAAATTGGTAATATTTTAATTTGGGTATTTTAAAATGAATAGTTAAAGATTTATTAATTAATGTTTATGAGCTGAATTAATTAATATTGTATCTTTAATTCCAATATAGTTAGATTTATATATATATATATATATATATATATATATATATATATATATATATATATATATATATGTATATATATATATATATATATATATGTATATATTATAAATGTGCAAGTCTGTATTATTACGTTTATAATATAGATAAACCCGTATGCAAATTGTAGGGTAATTGTTAAACCATTATTCAATAAAAGACGTATGCGTATTGTTCAATGGCTGGGTTATAACCATTATGCAATCGCAAGATTAGGTAGACGACTTCTTGCTCTAATTCGTTAATTTTCAAATTCAGGAGAAATGTACAATTTGCTTAGATTTTGAAGATCCTACTTTTCATCGGTGTCGAACACCTCTCTGCGAATTCATGTATTGCCGTGACTGCTGGTTACAGATAAAGGTATAGTGGTGTGGTTAGATATGACAGGTTACTACGGGGTTAATACGTAGGTTAGTATTGGTAGTATGTATCCAAGGTTTTAACGCATAGAGTAGTGTAATCTTGGTAAGTAATGGTAACTATATTTTGATATTTTGCTAAATTGAGTTAAAGTGTAATGTATATTTTTATTTATACCGTTATTAACATTATTAACATTGATGTAAGTCTATTATTATTATTATTAACATAACACAGTATATACATATTATACTGTGTTGGGTATACTTCGTACATAATAACGCATCCCCTTTTGACATTCATCCTTCAATAGAAACGTTGCTACGCTTGTCGTAAGGATTTCGATTGGGCCACGAGTAGCGAACCTTCCACAGAACAGGACCAATTCCTCTAATTAGTGAAAATCGCTCAATTAACGTCAATTTTTATTTACCTACAATTTATTAGCTCCAATTTTTTCAGTACCTACTTAGTACCTACTTAGTACCTACTTAGTACCTACTTAGTAACTACTTAGTACCTACTTAGTACCTACTTAGTAACTACTTAGTAGCTACTTAGTACCTACTTAGTACCTACTTAGTAACTACTTAGTACCTACTTAGTACCTACTTAGTAACTACTTAGTAGCTACTTAGTAGCTACTTAGTACCTACTTAGTAACTACTTAGTAGCTACTTAGTACCTACTTAGTACCTACTTAGTACCTACTTAGTACCTACTTAGTAACTACTTAGTACCTACTTAGTACCTACTTAGTAACTACTTAGTAGCTACTTAGTAGCTACTTAGTACCTACTTAGTAACTACTTAGTAGCTACTTAGAACCTCCTTAGTACCTACTTAGTACCTACTTAGTACCTACATAGTACCTACTTAGTACCTAATTAGTACCTACTTAGTACCTACTTAATACATACTTAGTATCTACTTAGTAACTACTTAGTACCTACTTAGTACCTAATTAGTATCTACTTAGTACCTACTTAGTACCTACTTAGTACCTGCTTAGTACCTACTTAGTACCTACTTAATACATACTTAGTATCTACTTATTACCTACTTAGTACCTACTTAGTACCTAATTAGTACCTACTTAGTATATACTTAGTATCTAGATAGTACATACTTAGTATCTACTTAGGACCTACTTAGTACATAATTAGTACCTACTTATTATCTACTTAGTACATACTTAGTACCTAATTAGTACCTACTAAGTACCTACTTATTACCTACTTGTACACAATTTATACACATTACAAGCAAACATTTACATATATTCTCTTTTCCTATACACATACACTTTTTTATTTAGTATTACACAAATCCATGGAACAAGTATTATCTAATATATCAATTGTGATACATTCTCATTAAATACCTTACATAATTATTAACTTTATTTTATTTATGTGTGTATTATTATTTTACTTTTATTACATCGTAAATATATCGATATTGTGTATATTCATTAATTCGTATTTAACATATTAATGTAACATTAATTACAAATGATCAACAAACTGAAATTTAAGTTAATCAAATATAAATCAATAAAATATATTAACTCATGATCACATTCCTGGTAAATATATTCGAAAATAAATATAATTCTAATATTTAATATGTATTTTTAATATATTATTATGAATTAAAAACTAGTATTTAAAAAGAATCTAAAAACTATATTTACCATGAGAAAATAACTATAATCAAATATATTGAATAATAATCTACATATCTATTTGAATAATCAATAACAATTGTATTACTATATTTATCTAATTAATATATTTTGTCAAGCATATATAAATATATATATATATATATTGTTTGTTTGTATGGATAGAAACAATGTATACGATATTAGTATATTAATATATATATATATATATATATATACATATATATATATATATATATATATATATATATATATATATGTATATTAACTATATAGTAGTAACTGTAGGTATAACACCAAATTGTTTGCATAAAAATTAGATTATATTCTATATAACAATATAATATGTGTTTGATTGTACGTACTTTAGAATAAATACAATAAGTAAACGCTAATTAGATATTTATTATTATAAAATATTAGCTACGTTAACAAAGTGTTAAAGAAGCAAAAGTATAATGATCATAATTTAGATAATGCATTGTTCTTCATTCTGTATGGTACACGATATAAACAATATAACGTAACAATGTCAAACAAAGTGTTAATATCGACTTTTTTAATTGGTAAACATTTATTGCATATGAATTCTAAACATAATATGATGGTTGCATAACAAATACATGCACATAATGAAAAGTATGATGGTTACACAATTGAATATCAAATACATGTACAAAAAGCACTCGTGGGTAATTATCTATTCTACGTATGCTTGAAGATATAAACATAATTACCATTGTGTTCAGAACATGTTTAATAAATGATTTATAATATTATACAAATAAATTAAGTGGAATGATTCATCAATGAAATGATCCCAATTATTTAATAATAACAGGAGACTAATATCTATTAATATCAATAGTTATTAATATCAATTCTAAAAAATATAATAAAACATATCAAGGGAATTTATTGTTGTATACGTTTAGTATATGTTAGTCCAATAATAATATTTCATCTGTTGACATAAATAATATAAATTTAGAAAGATTCAAATTTCACAAATTCCTTTGCATTTATATGTAATCAAATTATCTTAAAACTACATAAAATTAAAAAAATAAAATATTTATATCAAAATATTTATAATAATATATTAAAAAATTATTATATTTATAAAATGCTAATATCTCAATTATTTTGTATATCAATTAATTCTTTAATATAATGAACACAAATATAATGTATTTATTACCTAATTTTACTTAAAATTCTCTGTTGAACTACTTATAAATTAATAAAACTAAATTAAATATATCAAGACCAAATACAGATAGACTAAATGATATGAATAAGTACTAAATAAATCAAATTACTCTGTTTAAATATAAATATATTTAAATAAATTTAAATAAATCAAATTACACTGTTTAAATATAACTATATTTTAAAAATATAATTGTATTCTTGAATACCGGATTATATAATATATATAATAAAACTGTATCTAAAGTATATAATTGATATGTATAAAGGCATATGTATCAATAGGCAAAATGCATGTGTATGTATGAAGATTGTAAATGGATATGACAATTCTAATTTTATGTTATTTTAATTCTATTTATTTTATATTATTTCATTATTATTTTTAAATTTCTTAAATATTTATATATTAATATATTGTACATTGATTTTATACTTTGCGTTTTAAAATTAATACTATTTATCATACTATATTAATACAATCGTTGATTAGCACCCAATAACAAAGTGAAGAGATAGGCAATAATAGATATACTATTCATAGCCTGACTACTTATTGTAATAGGAGATTAGTATCCCTCTCGGGAATAATGGTTACCATAGTAACATGGTAACATTCCGAATTCGTCTGCGTGTATCTTATTATTATAAAGGATACTTTTATAAATACATTTAAATATATATGTACACATTTATTTCAATTTTATTTAGATATATACTAAATATATTTACTAATTTATTCCATTGTTATGTATTTATTTAAATATAAGTTAAGTATAAATATCGGGTATATCTTAGAAATAAAATGTGTTATTTTCTTTAGCAACTCTTGGTTTTTATTCATTACATCGAAACAATAAATCAATAATAATATCTATTTGTTTAATATCTTATACTGTACTAATATACATAATTTATTTTGTATTTTAAATCTAATGTATTATATATATATATATATATATATATATATATATAAGTTTACATATATGCGATATTTGTATAACCATATCTATTAACTACCTTATATCCTTCTTATAATATATGAAAATATAATTTTATCGATATTTAAAGTGATGGTTAAAACATTACTTGGGACAATTGTATTAATTCACTCGAAATTCGTCCTATAGGATATATATCTATAGATATATATAATATAGTTATTACGTCATACACACACATATATATATATATATATATATATATATATATATATATATATATAGTTATTACGGCATACACACATATAGATATATCTTTCTCTCCAGATACAAAGTGATAGTTGATCATGTGGACACAATAGATTATTTACCTGTGAATTTTCCGTAGAATCGATAATTAACAGATGGGCATATGATAACATTGTAACTATTGTTATAAATCATTATATATATATTGAAATTATTACCAACAATTTACATATATAAAATAGTTATAGTATACTACTATAGTAGTAGTAGTAGTAGTAGTAGTAGTAGTAGTAGTAGTAGTAGTAGTAGTAGTAGTAGTAGTAGTAGTAGTAGTAGTAGTAGTAGTAGTAGTAGTAGTAGTAGTAGTAGTATTAGTAGTAGTAGTAGTAGTAGTAGAAGTAGTAGTAGTAGTAGTAGTAGTAGTAGTAGTAGTAGTAGTAGTATTAGTAGTAATAGTAGTATTAGTAGTTTTAACAGTAGTAGTATTATTATTAGAATAAGCAGTAGTAGTAATAAGAATATCCATACTATCATTATAGTAGCAACTCAAGAAACTAGATGATGTAACTATTATAAATTATTAAATAATTTTTAACATAAAATAAAATACATTGTCCTGGATGAAAATGACCAGTCTGGTCACTTGGGACCAGTAGAAGTTGGCAGAAAGTAGGTATTTAATTTTACAGTTTTTATAAATGAAGAATGGCATAACAAAAGTCAAGAACACTTATTGTATATACTGTAAATATCTCACATACCGATATCTTACTGAAAGAATGAGATTTAATTATAGAATGCAATGACGTTTCTTTATAACTAATCCCTAGAATGTAGGTAATTGCCAGCCCTCTAGACGCGCGGTTATAAATGTAATACGGTAATTTCTGGGCGATTCTTGTCGTGACTTGTCGTCGCCAGTCCCCGCAGTGCTACGAGACCGCGCCCACTTCGCTTTGGCCACGCCCCTCGGTTCCCCGGCGATTGCGGTGTCGATATTTATGCTCGGCATTAGACGCGATCACGGCGAAAAGCGCAGACGACTGTCGATTGCGTAACTATCTGCTCGGAGCCGTTCTCTTTAGTCCGTTTCCCGTTGTATCGATTGCGGCATCGAATCGATCGAGGCGCTACGGCGGAAGTGTACGTACGAGATGGTCAGCGAAGCGTAACCGCATATAGACATTCCGACGCACGCCTCATCTCACCCGTTCTATTGTTCCGACTAGTTACGGCTTCCATGACGTAACTCATCCGCAACATAAACTACAAACTTGCAACGGAGAACCTTTTGGATAACATTTCTCTCGAGACGCGATACCCGTGAAGTTTTGGTAAGGGAATCGTGCGTCCAGTCTCCGCGTACAAACACCGCGTACAAACCCCGCGTACAAACACAGCGTACAACTCCGTTACGAACCGTTCGTTTGCGGTCGAGTACGCCGACCGGAAAGGTCACCTAGAATGGCGTCGCTGATAATAAACGTAAACTCAATTAACTCCAGCGTTTCGACGTCTTTCAACGGTTACGTAACTCATTTATATGGACGATAAACAGATTACCACTTATAGCCTCGACTTAGTAGAGGACGATCTCAGTATGTGCCATGTATACACAATTCACTTATAAGTAATTGAAAGCAACGTATTCATATTTGATATTATGTGTGCTTTGTAAAGGCAATGTATTTGATAGTAGAAAATATTAATATTGGTATTAATATTTAAATTGAAGATATTTTGCACGTTTAAATTTGTTATATTTTTATATTTGTCATAATGTTATATTATTATTAAATGCTAATTTGTTGGCAAACATAACTTTTGGTATCTAATAGTATAACATCTGGTAAATAATACTGATATATCGGATAGGACCTACTAGTTCAATGTATATATAACTTATATCTGCTGTAGAGGATTATATAATATAGTATTCAATATTATTTATCAACTATACTAATATATCATATATAATATATCTGCTATATATTGGTTTAGATTGCTTAATATTTCGATGCAAAATATGAAATGTCAAATCAGTTAATAACATGTATATAAACATATTCTATATTGAATATACAATAGTTTTAATTACTTTATACGAAATGTATAGAATATATTGTTTTACGTACCGGTGTTTTCCAGAGGTAACGTTTTGTAATATGTAGTCTGCGTATTACTATGTAGTCTGCGTAGTAATATGTAATCTAAGTAGTAATATGTAGTCTAAGTAGTAATGTGTAGTCTGCGTAGTAATATGTAGTCTGCATAGTAATATGTAGTCTAAGTAGTAATATGAAGTCTATGTAGTAATAAAATAGAGGTAAATTACATAATAAAGTATATTTACATATTAAAGTATATTTACACATTAAAGTATATTTACACATACCCAATAAATTACACGAGTGAATCCTTATCATATAATATAGCCCGATATCATACGTAAATTCTTGATTTAGATATGCAGATACGATATATTATAGGTTGTCATCAAATATAATATTTATAATTGATTTATATTTTATACAATAATTAGTATTGCCTATACATTGATTGTTTATATATATATATATATATATATATATATTAAACGTAACTTATTTATCTCTGACTAAATATTAAAGATCAAGTAGCATTATAATAATATACCACAATGAGTTGATAAGGATATTAAATGCATATCAGAACTAATTAAGATAGTTAATGATATAATTAAGGCTAATTAAGGATAAAAAGGCTAATTGCATAGGAAGTGCCACTTAAGGAAGTTATACATATTTTACCATTGTTTTGAAAGTCACAATAGGGGGGATAGAGCGGGAACTCGTCGTTCTTACTTACTCATGGACGTCACTAATTCTTACCGAGGGGTGGAGCATAAAATGTCTAATTAATAGATATATCTGTTTATATGTCATCTGGTGGTCGATTATTTGATAAGTAGATAATTCTACTAAGCATATATATATTTATATATATATATATATATATATATATATATATAAATATATATACATATTCATATAGAATATAGTTATTTGAGGCATAACGAATTATAATTCAACTTAATACGGCTTCATATATTGGGATTTGCAAATTCACAATAACAAATAAATATAATTCGCATTTATTATGATTATTTATAATCTGATGCCAGCGATTACTTGTCACATTGACTATAAACATTTCTATTTTATTTATATAATATGAAATAGTCTAACATAAATATCAAGTATTTCATTATATTATTTACGTCTCATAATCAATACTAATATCGATATCGTTTGGAAATTCGTTGTATTGTTACGATAGCATTATCGTTTCCATGTAATTATATTGTTTAGTGATTAATATTAATATCATTAGCAACAATAATGATAATATGTAGTATTTACATAATCATAATATTAGATAGAAAGTGTAATTTGTATGAGACTGAATAAGATAAGGGTTAACTTTACTTCCCCTTGATATAGTAATATTATTGTAATTAGATTATTGTAGTTATATTATTTTAATTATATTATTGTAGTTATATTATTGTAGTTATATTATTTTAATTATATTATTGTAATTATATTATTGTAGTTATATTATTTTAATTATATTATTGTAATTATATTATTGTAGTTATATTATTTTAATTATATTATTGTAATTATATTATTGTAGTTATATTATTTTAATTATATTATTGTAATTATATTATTGTAATTATATTATTGTAATTATATTATTGTAATTATATTAATATACCTTAACATATCTTAACATATCTTAACATACCTTAACATACCTTAACATACCTTAACATACCTTAACCTACCTTAACCTACCTTAACCTACCTTAACCTACCTTAACCTACCTTAACCTACCTTAACCTACATTAACATACCTTAACATACCTTAACATACCTTAACCTACCTTAACCTACCTTAACATACATTAACCTACCTTAACCTACCTTAACCTACCTTAACCTACCTTAACCTACATTAACCTACCTTAACCTACCTTAACCTACCTTAACCTACCTTAACATACCTTAACATACCTTAACATACCTTAACCTACCTTAACATACCTTAACATACCTTAACAAACCTTAACATACCTTAACATATCCTAACCTACCTTAACCTACCATAACCTACCTTAACCTACCTTAACAAACATTAACACACCTTAACATACCTTAACACACCTTAACATATCATAACATACCTTAACATACTTTAACACACCTTAACATACCTTAACATACCTTAACATACCTTAGCATACCTTAACATACCTTAACATACCTTAACCTACCTTAACATACCTTAACATATCTTAACATACCTTAACATACCTTAACACACCTTAACATACCTTAACATACCTTAACATACATTAACACACCTTAACATACCTTAACACACCTTAACATATCATAACATACCTTAACATACTTTAACACACCTTAACATACCTTAACATACCTTAACACACCTTAACATACCTTAACATACCTTAACATACTTTAACCTACCTTAACATACCTTAACATACCTTAACATACCTTAACATATCTTAACATACCTTAACATACCTTAACACACCTTAACATACCTTAACATACCTTAACATACATTAACACACCTTAACATACCTTAACACACCTTAACATATCATAACATACCTTAACATACTTTAACACACCTTAACATACCTTAACATACCTTAACAGACCTTAACATACCTTAACATACCTTAACATACCTTAACCTACCTTAACATACCTTGACATATCTTAACCTACCTTAACCTACCTTAACATACCTTAACATACCTTAACATACCTTAACATACCTTAACATACCTTAACATACCTTAACATACCTTAACATACCTTATCATACCTTAACATACCTTAACATACCTTAACATATCTTAACATACCTTAACATACCTTAACATACCTTAACATACCTTAACATACCTTAACATACCTTAACATACCTTAACATACCTTAACATACCTTAACATACCTTAACATACCTTAACATACCTTAACATACCTTAACATACCTTAACATACCTTAACATACCTTAACATACCTTAACATACCTTAACATACCTTAACATACCTTAACATACCTTAACATACCTTAACATACCTTAACATACCTTAACATACCTTAACATACCTTAACATACCTTAACATACCTTAACATACCTTAACAGATACAGACTCCGGTGTGCATTCTTTCAATGACTCTTGTGGATCAGGTTAGCTATGGGAATACCGCATATACTGTATGTATATAGTATATGTTTAGTAGATATCATCTAATCAGTATAAGTTGTATGTTATATATATATATATATATATATATATATATATATATATATATATCATTAACTACACATCGTTATGTTACCACATGGTGACATTCATAACTATTTTCATTGTTTACAGAAATACAATTACCTAGTACATATTCGAAAGAATGGATCCTAGCATAGGGGGCATAATATTTCAGAACTTTCTAATTATCATTATCAAACTATATAAAATGTAGTATGTAAAATGAATTATAAATAATATATTAGCAAATTTTAATTATTTAGTCTATACCTATAGCATAAGGTATATATATACTATAGTATATAGTATACATATACTATAGTATATTGTATATAACTATAGTCTATATGAAATACTGTCATAAGAGTATCACTGTAAAATTTTGAAAAAACCAGTTCCAAATTCACATCAAAATAAAATCTCTACGATTTCACATCAAACAAACCACCAATACAGAAGTAATTACGTCCAGTAGTACAGCCTTCAATAAACGCACCCACATCAACACAATTAACACATACATGGTATCCCGTAACGAATAAACCCACGATCTAGTAGTAAACACACCCAAGTATGGATACGACAACTAACCATAGTAAATACATCAGTCTAGCCATAAATACACTCATTATGTAATCAAAATTATACCCATATTATACCCTAGTAAATACGTCCACGATATAACCTATAACTTGAGCGTTATATTACTGTAAATACCCCCAAGTTTATACGCCTACAATGCTTTAGTAATTACGCCCACAATCTACCAATAACCTGCACATTATATTACCGTAAACGCCCACACGTAGACACGCCTACTATACACTGTAAAACTCTAACACATATTTAAGTAATTAATAATAATCAGCCAATATATGATGCATTGAGTCGATTAAAGACAAATACTAGAATAATGCGTAGAATATTGGTAGTATAGGTAGTGTTTGTTGTGTAGGTAGTGTAGGTAGTGTAGGTAGTGTTTGTTGTGTAGGTAGTGTAGGTAGTATAGGTAGTGTAGGTAGTGTTTGTAGTGTAGGTAGTGTAGGTAGTGTAGGTAGTGTAGGTAGTGTAGGTAGTGTAGGTAGTGTAGGTAGTGTAGGTAGTGTAGGTAGTGTAGGTAGTGTAGGTAGTGTAGGTAGTGTAGGTAGGGTAGGTAGTGTAGGTAGTGTAGGTAGTGTAGGTAGTGTAGGTAGTGTAGGTAGTGTAGGTAATGTAGGTAGTGTAGGTAGTGTAGGTAGTGTAGGTAGTGTTGGTAGTCTATATAGTTTAGGTAGTGTAGGTAGTGAAGGTAGTGTTTGTTGTGTAGGTAGTATAGGTAGTATAGGTATTGTAAGTATTATAAGTAGTGTTGGTAGTGTATATAGTGTAGGTAGTGTAGGTAGTGTAGGTAGTGTTTGTTGTGTAGGTAGTATAGGTAGTGTAGGTATTGTAGGTATTATAAGTTAGTGTTGGTAGTGTATATAGTGTAGGTAGTGTAGGTAGTGTAGGTAGTGAAGGTAGTGTATGTAGTGTTTGTTGTGTAGGTAGTGAGTGTAGTATAGACATCGTAAGTTATGTAGGTAGGGTAGATAGTGTAGGTTGTGACGATACAGATTAAATATTCTACATTATTTTATAAATAAGATCTAATAAAAGTAGATATCGCTGAAAAATAAGATATAATAATTAGTTGAGATAAGTCAGGAGGTGATTCTATTCACAGAAGATATTTTAAACTTTCACTTGAACATATTTGTAAACATGTAAATTACGTTAAAATAATTCATTTGGTAGTCGATCCAATGGGTCAGGTGATGGAGTTAAATAATGGAGTTATAATCTAATGGTGATTTGTAAATAATATATTCATTCAGTCGTTATATTTCGGTTGGTAAATTATTCATATCTCTGTTATTTAAGTAATTGTTATTATTTTCAGTGATTATTAGTAATATTAGTGTTTGAGTGTTAAAGTTGCAGAATTGAGTTTCATGTTTATTTCATAATAATCTAATGTTAAATAAATGGTAATGTATACGATGGATATTTATATATAATGTATATTAATTACAAGCATTTCAGCAGTTGATGAGGGTATGTGTTCTGTTCGTGTAATGCAATATCATCTGTGTTTAAATTGCATTTCATTTTAAAGAATCTGTTAATTTTTCTTTAAATTCTTTAATTGAAAGAACGTAAATCTAAGACAAAATAGGGAATAAAATTAAACTTAAAGAGTCATAAAATATAAATACATCTGATATGGAGTTATTAAGTAGCATTTGCACTACAGCTTTCAACCTACTCCAGTACCTAGTTTTGTATTCCTGTGATGGCAGGCTGTTCTGTATTTTGGAATGTTCTAGTAAGTCGAGGCAGAGAACAATGGTAAGGGTAAGGGTACACGCAGTTAAGACTGGGGGCTTAGTTCTATTATAAGAGGTAACTACTAGTGGTTAGATATAGGGCTAGTAATACATATTATCCATTGATTGATATATGTTAAACGATGTACACATATATGAAAACCTATAGGTGTTCTAATTAATGAAAATACCGTAACAATGTTCTGCATAATTATTTAACAATGATATTAACTAATATACTAATTAATATTCAGAATATATATATATATATAAATATATATATATATATAAGAATTAATTTTAATTACTACGTATTGTGATCTGCTAATAATATTATTACGGTGTTCACATAAAAAGTCTACCTTCCGTTATCTAGTGGATAGCATTACCTGGGCCCGAGTTAATCAATGGCGCTGAGCTGTTGTAAAACAATGGGACGAGCCTAGACACGCGACAACAATTGAATTATATGTAATCTTTATTGACCTACGTTGTAGTATGTCAATTAAAAGTACAGCTCGCGGACTAACATCGGCGATGAGGACAATTGTCCTCTGCGATGTAAAAACATCCGGTATGAATATTGTTATTGAGAATACTATAATATACTATAATATACTATAATATACTATAATATACTAATATATACTAATATATACTAGTGTATACTACATCAGTAGCTATAGTTTGTAAAGTCTACTTAAATCAACGAATATGTATTAATCCTACCACGAATAAACACCCAATGCATATTGTGGGTTTGGTACGATGCTCAGTGTACACTGTACACTGTACAGTGTACACTGTACAGTGTACAGTGTACAGTGTATTACATACAGTGTACAGTGTACGGTGTACAGTGTACAGTTTACATCGTACAGTGTACAGTGTACAAGTATACAAAGTACAGTATACATTATATAGTTTAAATTGTACTGTATACTGTGTACATTGTATACTATACAGTTTACAGTGTATACTGTATATATATATATATATATATATATATATATATATATATATATATATATATATATATTTAGTTTATTTATAAACACAACATTACTTATACAACAACACTAGTTATAATAGGTATTGTATAAGAGATACTTTGCAAGCGTGATATTCATTGCATGTAAACACCGAGATTAGAATAACATCCGGGATGAAACTTTGTCATTGATTCAATTATTTGATTAAATTTGCAAAAATAGATATTACAAATTATTATATAAGTATTTCATTGATTATGGAATAGAGTTTCTATAATTCTTAAACAATAAAAAATCAGTTTATTCGTATAAACACAGTGTTTAATACTATTGCTATATCATATTATAACATCTATTATAATATATATTAAACATTAATATATATTTAACATAAATTATAATTGGAAATACAAGTGTGTAATTATATGGCACCGATATATATAAACTATAGTTTAGCCTATAGGATAACCTGCTTTAGTATTATCTCTATATAATATATAATATTATCCCTATATAATATTTAGTATTATCTCTATATAATATATAATATTATCCCTATATAATATATAGTATTATCTATATGTAATATATAGTATTATTACTATATAATATATAGTAGTATCTCTATATAATATATAGTATTATCACTATCTAATATATAGTATTATCTCTATATAATATATAGTATTATCTCTATATAATAGAGGTGACCACAAAGTATAAGATAAAAGATGGGTAGAGATGATAAGGCCCCATGAATATCTATAATATTCTATTCGCGTATCAAATATAATATAATATCAAGTTTATCTTTCTTATTCATAATTATTATATGTTCCTAAATTCACAAAATAAGTTTAACATATTTTAAATTTCACTCTAAACTATTTTATTTTATTGAAAACACTCATTAACAGGTTTATGATAACTGAGTAATATTCTACTTAATTATTACTTTATATGCAGTTATAAATTACCTTACTGGCACTGGTATGTCATATGTATAATTTATATTGAATAGTCAAACAGTGAAAATTAAAACATGATATATAATATATATTATATAGACGTTAATAGTAATATCATAATGCAATACATATATGAGGGATACTGGCTACGTAATATATATATATATATATATATATATATATATATACATATACATATATATATATATATACATATACATATATAAGTTGATCAACGGGTGTTCTGACTATAATATACATATATATATAATTCAGATAGAAATTAAATAAAGTACTTGTATATATATATATATATATATATATATATATATATATATATTTATATATATCCAATAGAGTTGAACAAACTAATTAAATGACGTAATGGTTTATAAATTGTGTACTAATTCCTGTTATGATATATCTGTATTGTTGGGATTCTCGGGATTAATAATGGATCTATTACGTCATTATTGGCTTATCACATTAATATGGTTTCCTCTATAATATTTCACTGATTATTAATCAGTCGATTTAGGAAATTATATTTTATCAATATAAGTTAATACGATTTGTAGTTATGCCCGTATAGATGTATGTATGTATATATGTATATATGTATGTATGTATGTATGTATGTATGTATGTATGTATGTATGTATGTATGTATGTATGTATGTAATTATGTATGTATATATGTAAATATGGCTGTGATGAATGCGATCAACTATTTTATTGGTTCATTGTTGTAAAAGTGTAAAAGCAATGCCTCATCAACCTTTATTACAGTGATTCGATGAGTCAAGGCATTACGTAAATTAAGTCAATAACTGACCTCTATTGTTTACTGAGCCCTTGCCGTCTGGACAGAAATTCTAAAAGTACGATTATATAATTAAGATATATGGCCTATTTCCATGGGCTAGGATGTCTAATTATACAACAATAACATTAGTTTATATATATATATATATATATATATATATATATATATATATATATATATATATATATATATATATATATATATATGTGTGTGTGTGTGTGTATTTGTATTTGTGCGTATGTGTGTGATCTAGTATTTACATATTATCGTATATAAATGGATTGAGTACTTCAAAACTGTTTTATGATATATATTATATAACATTATGACTTGAGATAATAAATACTGTTGAAACAGATGCCTATGGATACTATATAATATTAAATAACTTTGGGTTTATATTCAGAACGCTGTAGAGTATTGTAAATACTATGAATCCCTTATTATAATGATATTAATAATGATAATTAATAATTATATTAATGTTCGGGGTTATTCGGGTACTGATAAGTAACAATACAAATGGCTAACTCCAAAAAGTCAGCCCTATTATGTAACGGCTCCAGGGGCTGAACAATACCAATTTGTGAAATAATGGCATATCTTATAAACACACGGACACAAGAAATTCATACTGTTTTTCTCACACGATGTATGAAATAGATAGTATGCCATTGATCTGATGTTATTTACATATCGTGTATCCGTAAGAAATTCAATATTTATCATCATAAGCAAAATATTTTAATAAATGTCTCAAGTCTCGAATCGATACTGTACTATATATATATATATATATATATATATATATATATACAGAAGAGTATAATTTAAATAAAGTTTCTGTTTATCTAATGTATTTATATCACATTTCCCTATTCTTTTATTACAAAATGAAATTAAAATAATATAAATTTATATTATTAAACTGTTGGGTTATTTTGCGTCCAAATATAGAAAAGCAATATATTGCATCTTATAATATTATTGTCTATGTGATTTGATTACCTAATAACATCTTAAGACTTATTTATTTAATATGATTCTATAAAAATATGATTATAATGAATACAGTTATACGAATATTAATTTCATATTTTGTAAACTGTACATACATTTATTAATAATATATTATAGAATTATTACATATTACAGGACAATACAGTGTCGATAAATCAGAATTTTGTGGTGGTTTGTATTTGTTATAAAATTTAATTAACGCATATAATATACTAATACTAATTACGTATCTTCTCTTTTCGGATATATATTAAAGAGAATATAAATTATCTTGAAACCTACAACTTATGATAAGTAGCATTTTTATTATAACTACAATTGAAATTAATAAACAGAATATGAAATAACAAGAAAGCATTCATTACCAAAGGAAGACATAATCAAATACGAGGTTTCAAAACAACATATGTACCTCTATTGTTTACATTATAATGTGAATAGCTTCTATAATATATTCTATAATATACATTATTTTTATTTACTATCGTATGCCATTTTCACAATTTGTATTATTCACAGAGAAATTTGTCGTTGAAAAAATGCCTCCATTGTTCATGGATGGATTCATCTACAATTCAAGTTAGTATCCAGGCACTTCACATGTTTAAACTATCCAACTGACAACCTACGTTAACTTTCACTTCTTGTAAATGCAATTATTTTAGAGACAGCATTTTTTTTACATATTTTTTTGATATCAATAGAATTTAGAAAATTAATAGACGGCGATATTATTTTTTAAATAATAATGAAATAACTATAGTTATGTTAAATTTATAATATAATTATATAACTATAGTTATATTAAATTTAAAATAGAATTATATAAGTATGGTTGTGTTAAAATATCGCTGTCATATCTCTATAACATACAAATAATTCAAATAATTCTAATTCAAATAAATACCACAACTATTAATAACGCCACGACTAATATAAGTACCACGATACCGACTCTTGCTAGCTACCATTAACATTACCAGATTAGTATAGTTATTGATGTTTTCCACCAATATTACAGTTCTAAATGAAGTTTTAAAGGAATTTAATCATATAAAAAATTATTTAAGTTAAAACCTATACTTTTAAATTAAGTTCAAATTCTGATCGGGTTACACTGTTCATATTACGAACATTCGTAGCAATGGCATCGTGTGTAGATCAAGTACTGGATACTATCCTGGCCATTAACATCACCAACGCAAACCCACTATCTCATCTCAACCGATATCGCCACTTTCACCCACCCACCACCGTATCACCTCCAACCGTATCTCACCAACGCACATCTCATCGCGCCACCACCTGATGCTCCGTGACCTCTAGTAACACCACCGACGCCACCATTAGATACTTCTGCACGACGCCACAGTTGTGAAGCTCACAATGGATGACAAGATAGCTGAGATACAAACAGTTACCTATGATCTTGCACTGCTCAACCGATTGTCGTCGAAATATATCTCAGACGGTCAGTTTTTAATGCCCGTTACAATACCCACTTTCGCATTGCGTTCGGAATAACCTCACATATATTGCACTTTATATAATACCTATGTGTATTATAAAGCAAAGTACATATCGTATATGTAATGAATGTATTCGAAGTACTCTATTACACCGACATATCAAATATATAAATAGAAAATACGCCGTTTACTGTACACTGTACAGTGTACACTGTACAATATACAGTGTGCAATGTACAGTGTACAATGGACAGTGTACAATGGACAGTGTACATTGTACACAGTACAATGTACTGCGTTCACGTTGATAATGCATAGCATATCTATACATATGTATAGCATATTTTGGTAATGTATACACACACACACACACATATATATATATATATATATATATATATATATATATATATATATATATATATATATATATACATATGTATAGATATGCTATGCATTACCAACGTGAACTAGGCACCCGTTAAGTCGTAATTGTTGTTATCGTATCAATAGCATATATGCTTGTAATTATTATTAAATAATTAATATATTTAATATTTTACAAAACATTATATATTAAATGATTACAATATTTATCATTTTCTGTTCGATATAGATTGATTACTATTTATAATTTTATGGGGACCTATTGTTATAAAATAACAATAGTTAACTGGGAATGATCAATTATCATTATTATTTCTTATTTCTAGTAATGATTTATTAGTAATTTATTCCTGTTTACAGTTATCGAATTAGTAGTAATTATTTCAATTGAATTGCTATTATTCAAACCATAACATTATCATTTCAGCGCATTTTTTCTTCGTAAAACTAAATATAATATATTCGTAGATAAAATGTTTACCAATATGAATATAATAATACAATTTAGTTCGAAATGCTAACACCGAACGTTAATGTTTGTAGTAATATGCACGGATGTCGGGTATGTAATCGTTTACGATGACGTCACCAGTGTGGATTACGTAATAGTGCCCATGAATGTAAAGTGCCAATCAAAGAAACTCTCGGTAATGAAAGTACATGCAAAAATAATGCATTCAACTAATAATAATCAATAATTATATAATTATATTGTTATTCTAAATATTAATATATAAAATATATGCTGTAATTATGTCGATAATAATTATATTTATATATTTGCATATAATATTATATACTCAAAAATAATTTAATACATTACCACTTGTTATAATAAATTAACAATTGATAGATTTCGACACTTTCTCTTCCTGGCAAAAGGAAGACGTTTCAGCAAAAACATTTGTCTTCGAATCAATCTAACGATATTGTAAGTTGAATGGTAAAATGTTATCTATAGACATACAGAATAAAATACAAGTTAATACACCTTTAAGGTGTGTAATGCGTCATTCGTATTTATTTTTTAAATTGAGTAGCGATTTCATAAAAATACACTAAACACATATATACCTCATATTTTGTATTTTATTGTTTTCATAATTCTATATTGCAATAACTAAATATTCATATATGTATCAATTTGATATATCATATATATTTATATATATATATATATATATATATATATATTTCTATTTCTATTAGGAGTAACTCATTTCTATGTTCATAATCTATTATAGTAATGTACTACTTGCGAAGAAAGTAAATAAAATGTATGAATGTTTCTTTTCGATTCTAAAAATTTAATATAATATTTTTAATTTGTGAATATAATATTGGTATATTTACAGTTGATTATAATTATAATGATAAAAATCTAAACTGTATCTATGTTATCTAAGCATAGTAATGTCATAATGAAATAATACACATATTTCTAAAAATTATATTAGTTTAGTAGTATTTATTACTGAAATTCACTATACGTTTTATTGCTTGATTAGTTAAAGATATACAACATTCTATATTGTGTTAGTAGAATGTATAATTAATATTCCGTTATAGATATTAGTGCTATGCAGTTGGAGAATATTTATATGCATCTAGATATTAATTCTGAATTCAAGCTAATTATAATAATTTCAAATTTTGTATATTACAAGTAGATTTTTATTATTCTAAGATTCAAGAAAATCATAACATCCGGTAGGTTGCAGTTTGGCATGAGTTGGTGGAAGTGGAGCCAACAGTTTGGTCGCCTTCGATTGATGACCGTAACCGATGCAACATATCTGTGCTATCGATACGAAAACAACAATTACGACTTATCGGTTGCCTAGCAACTGAAATGGATCTTCTCAACCTCGAAATCAGGTTTATTAAATACTTTCACAATATCATTAACTTATAAATGCAAGTATTTTAAATCTCACATACACAATTGGTAATATATAACTATTCTAGGTCATATAACAACTATATATATATATATATATATATATACGTATTGAATATGTTAACACTTATTTCCAGTAAGTTAAATAGTAACCTGATTATGACTCTGGAGGAAACAAAAGAGAATGGTAGATCTAGTTTATATTTGAATTATTACGAACTTAATAACTCCTCGGTAAGCAGGATACAATATATATAATTGAATATTCTTTAAAATAATATTATAATTATACTAATTTAATATAATATTTGAATGTATAAATAATAATATTCATAATTACATATTGTAGATATATAATAAATACTATTAAGCACGGATAAATT